>QFDD01001784.1:0-28525 GCA_006871305.1 Vachellia collinsii | reverse complement strand
TACCTCACGCCAAAGCAAAATATCCAATATCACAATAATCCAAAGTCCAAAGCTCAAGTCACCAAAACACAATTAATCTACACAATTAATTAAACCATACATTAATATAATGTTAACCAAATAGTTGTATATATAAATTAAAAAAAAAACTCATTTTCTTTCCAAACTTTAAGTCCTCTCATAATTCCTCCATAATTTCTAATATTTATAATCCATCATCAAACTCAAATCATATTTACTCAATTATTAAGAATATCATTAATTCCTCAATTTATTCAAAAGCATCAATTTCCAACACTTAAAGTTTCACCTAAAATTCCTAATATTCATATCCCCTCATCAACAACAAATCTCATCTATTCAAAAATCATTAAAGGCTATAATAAACTAAAATCAATTATCAAACTCAAATTTAATTGGTGCAAATTATCATATATGCTAAAAAAAAGAATAAACAGATTATTATTAAAAATTATTTAAAATTTTCAAATCAATCAGTAAATACAACTAAATTGATTTAATCACCAATGGCACTCCCAATATCTCAAATAAATTGTTAAATACAGTTTTAATCAAGCAAATA
Organism: Vachellia collinsii; assembly: GCA_006871305.1. NCBI lineage: Eukaryota > Viridiplantae > Streptophyta > Magnoliopsida > Fabales > Fabaceae > Vachellia > Vachellia collinsii. Next base: position 27,942 of record QFDD01001784.1, on the reverse strand, counting down.
ATCTATAAATAGCAAATATTAGGTATGATTCAAAGAAATATTTTTATAAAATAATAAAATGACCAAATTAAAAATCCAAACCAATCAAAACTATCCATTAACATCCCTCTACATTCCTAGGGTCTTATATTGTCCAAACTCAAAACATTAACAAAACCCTAATCTAAAAATATCCTCCATCCAGTACAAAATTACTATCATTAGAAAGACAAAAATACATAGATTAACTTTGATGAAGGAAGTTTAATGATTTAAAGTAGTTTTTCTCACCTAAATAAGCTTCAAAGTTCACCCTTTGCGTAACAATGGCGGATGCGGCGCAGGAGAGAAGAAGACTCACGGGAAAGAAAGAAAATGCGTGATGTCTGACGCTTTTAACAAGATTTTGGCAAAAATTACCACATATGACCCAAAAGAAAACATATTATAATAAATGACCCCGTGTTCTCTTTCTTCTTTTTTTTATTTTTTGGATGTTACAAGTGACGTGCCATGTGTTAATTCCTTAGAAGTTGACAACATGCTTTCCATTTCACAAGACTTTTCTTTCTCCTCAAGTTTTGATTCCTTGTCCACATTCACAAATGATATTGTTTTTGGCAAGGAGCCTCTAGTTTGTTTTGTACGTATCCAAGATGAGGAGTGTGCTTTGAGTGGAGCTAAAGATAAAGGAAACATCTTTAGTGGCTCAAAGTCAAGACCTAAAGGCTATAATGTCACTACCTTAGACTCCAGCTGCCAAGAGGACCTCTTTGTACATTTTAGGTCACGACCAGAAGAAACAAAGTCATGACATAGGACCCTTGGAGTAGTAACTGAGGCTCAAACTCGACCATCTTCAATGTTTAATACCATGGTTGAAGGGCCACCTCTTTCTCCTACTCCTTCTACTTCCACGCACTCCAAAATTACACTTAATGCCTTACATTTGTCAAATGATCTAATATCTAATCATGATGTAAGTATGGAAGGGCAATCAACTGTGCATGTTACTGCTATAGACCAACATGAGCTTCGTATGATATCTTAACAGGCTAAAACTACTGAAGCCAATTTAAGTAGTTTGGACAAGTTTATTCATTAAGGTTCTCCAAAGGGCAGTGCTTCTAACTCCATTGATGGATCTTTGTTGATTCCTCTATTATCCAACCTGCAAACTTAGAACTTAAAGAGTTACCTCCTACTTTGAAATATGCTTACTTGGATGCTAGTAATAAACTGCCTGTTCTTATTTCAAATTTGTTGGTTGATAGTGAAGAGGCCAGTCTATTAAGTGTCCTAAGTAAAAATAGGGAGGCCTTAGGTTGGCAGATTTCTAATATAAAGGGGTTAGATCCCAGTTTGTGCAACCATAAAATCTTATTGATCGAGGACTCTAAACCAATTAAGCAAAGCCAAAGGAGGTTAAACCCTCTGATTTCTGATGTGGTTAAGAAGGAGGTTGATAAGCTTTTAAGGGCCAGTATTATCTATGTCATTTTTGACACTGAGTGGGTGTCACTGGTGCAAGTCGTATGGAAGAAGAGTGGAATTACCATGGTGAAAAATGAGAGTAATGAGCTCATCTATACTTGGGTGAAAAACTCATTGTGAGTTTGCATAGATATAGGAAACTCAATGATGCCACTCAGAAGGACCACTTTCCCTTACCCTTTATTGATCAAAAGCTCAAGCACTTAGTGGGGAAAAGTCATTACTACTTCTTAGATGGTTACTCAGGGTATTTCCATGTTACTATAGACCATAGGGACCAAGACAAAACTACCTTCACTTGTCTGTTTGGCACTTATGCTTATAAGAGAATGTCATTTGGCCTTTGCAATGCCCTTGGCACATTCCAAAGATGTGTGCTTTCGATATTTGCTGAATTTATTGAAAAATGCATGGATGTGTTTATGGATGACTTTACTGTATATGGCAATTCTTTTGGTGGATGCTTACAAAGCATTGACAAGGTCCTAACATGATGTATTGAGAAAAAGCTTGTTTTAAACTATGAAAAATGCCACTTTATGGTTGATCATGGCATCATGTTAGGACACTTGTTTCTCATAAAGGAATAGAGGTAGATAGAGCTAAAATTGAGGTGATTTCTTGTTTACCTTATCCAACCAACTTGAAAGAGTTGAGGTCCTTTTTAGGGCATGTAGGGCTCTATTGAAGATTCATCAAGGATTTCAGTAAAATAGCCCTACCTCTTTCCAAATTACTGCTAAGAGATGTTGATTTCCACTTCGATCATGATTGTGAGCTCGCTTTTGATGAGTTAAGGAATCGGCTAATTTCCCCTCCCATCTTAACCTCACTAAATTGGGACTTGCCCTTCAAAATTTCTTGTAATGCTTCCAATTTGAGTGTGGGGACAATATTGGGGCAAAAGGATAACTCAATTTCTAAAGTAATTGCCTATGCCTCTAAAACTCTAGATGTTGCTCAAAAAAATTACACTACTATTGAAAAGAATTATTTGCAATAGTATTTGCATTTGATAAATTGAGACCATATCTCATAAATTTCAAAGTAGTTGTGTCCACAGATCATGCCACTATCGAGTACCTCTTTCACAAGCCTCAGTCAAAGCCAGGTTACTAAGATGGATGTTGTTGCTTCAAGAGTTCAATGTGGAAGTGAAGGACCAAGTGGGCAATGTAAACCATGTTGTAGATCACCTGAGTAGATTGCCATTAGAAATCAGGGAAGTATTAAATTCTGAGAGTATTTGTGATTCTTTTCTGGATTAATCTTTATACACTATATCTATATCACAGTCATGGTTTGCACACTATTAACTCTATTTCAATTTCAAAAACACAAGAGTGAGGATTACATTTGGAATGCACCCCATTTATAGAAAATATGCTTTGATCAAGTGATAAGGAGCTACATCCTTGAATTGGAAGCACATGCTATATTGGAGGTTTGCCATAGTACTGCTTGTGGGGGCCATTTTGGGGCTAATAAAACGGCCAAGAAGGTTTTGAATGCTGGGTATTATTGGCCTACCCTCTTCAAGGATTCTTTAACTTTTTGTAAGGCATGTGACACATGCCAACGATTTGGGGGGTGAGTAGGAGACATTAGATACCGCAGCAACCAATTCTTTTCTGTGAGATTTTCAATGCATGAGGGATAGATTTCATGGGACCCTTTCAGCCTTCTCATGGTTACACCTATATTCTCCTTTCAGTAGATTACCTATCTAGGTGGATGGAGGTGATCCGAACTAGGAAATATGATTCATCCACAGTTGCCAAGTTTTTGAAGTCCACTATCTTAAGTAGATTTGGCATACCTAAAGTATTAATAAATAATCAGGGCACCCACTTCTGCAACAAACTCCTCACCAACTTGTTGGCAAAGTATGGGGTGTCCCACAGGATATCAACCCCTTATCACCCATAAACCAATGGCTTAGCTGAATTATCTAATCATGAGATCAAGCACATCTTGGAATGGATTGTTAAGCCATCAAACAAGGACTAGAGCTTGAGGTTGGATGATGCTTTGTGGTTCTATCCCATTGCTTTAAGATGTCAATTGGAATGTTCCCGTACAGGATTATTTATGGAAAATTCTGTCACATTCTGGTTGAGTTTGAGCATAGGTCCTACTAGGCAGTCAAGTGTTGCAATGCAGACTTGAAGATATGAGATTAGATGCTTACCATAGCTCTGACATATACAAACAGAAGACCAAGTTTATTCATGACTTCAACATCTTGTGAAAGCAATTCAAGGAGGGTGACAAGGTGTTGAGGTACCAAGCTCGCTTCAAGTTCAAGAAGGGCAAGTTCAAGAAAAGCTTGGATGGTCCCTACATAGTGATAAGAGTACACAAGTTCGAAATGATAGAGCTGAAAGAAGAGGCATTGAACAAGATTTTTCAATGCAATGGCCATCTTCTCAAGCTCTATGTAGAGCCTGCTAAGCCTACTTGACGCTAGGTTGTCCCTTTCCTTTCTCCTTTTACTTTTCTCATGTCTTTTATCTTGATTCATTATGTTGCATGTGATTGTATGGAGTTTTGAAGGGGATCTACCTAGTAGCATAGGATTTGCATTTTTGTTACTTTTTCTTTGTGTTTCATAAAATTCTCCAGTTTTCTGTGTTGAGTTAGTTTGATTCTATCACCATCACAAACTCAATTGCATTATTTTGCTTACCCATCTGGGCACTCTGTGTCTTGCATGTGACTACAAGCTACAATGAGGAAATTCATTGAGTTGTGTGGGGGAGGGAGGTAATTCTTAAAAGGTTTGTATAACTTGTTTCTATGGTTCATGTTTGCTGTGCCTTGCTATATTGAGAAGTTCTCTTAATCTTCCATTGCTTGAAATTGAGTTCGTGTATTGAAATGTATGGGAATAGTGATGAATTGCTGAGTTAGGTTACTTCAAAAGGTATTTTAGGCCAACATGAGTGGTTTAGGAATTTAAAGTTGGTATTGCTCAGGATTTAGAAAAGCAAATTGTGCCTCTGTGCCTATTAACTCAAGACTTACACATTTTAGTCATGACCTTGATGCTCTGAGCCCTAATTTTTACTTTGTTATGACATATAATCATGAATGTCATGACCTGAGGCATTAAATTTGAAATCTTGCCGCAAAATCATCTCTCTTTCCTTTGAAATTTCTCAACCATTTACCATTTTGCCCAGTGAACCTGCCCAATGCTTTGTCTAGGTTCATTCTAGGGTTAGAAACCCTTGGGCATTCAAGTCATTTCACTCCTTTTTTAAATGCTCTAATCTTTTCCCTAACCATCGCACTCATTTTCTCTTCTCTTGAAAGCTAGCAACAGTCATGACCCCTCCTCTTTTGCTCTTCTTCAACTATTGCAACCTTTCCTTTTCCAACAACTAAATGCTCTTTAATCGTCAAACCTTTGCATCCCTTCATTCCCCAAATGTTTATACTTCTCCCTCTCTTTTTCTTCACCCTATATATATTCCTCATTCCCAACATTTGCATACACACATCCCTCTGCACCTTTCTTGCTTCATTCCTTGCATTTTTGGGGTTTGAACCCTTCCTTTCCATCAGTCTTGTGTAACAGTCTCTCATTCATCCTTAAGGTACTCTTTAGTTTCATCTTGATTTTTGGATTTTGGAGTTTAGTTTTGTTGTTTCAGAGTAGTGATAGCTAGGAATGTTGTTTAGTTTTAGGGTTGAGGATGGTTGAGTGAGTGGTTGTGCCAAACCTAATTCAGTTCTAGTTTGATTGAACCTCTTTTATTGAGGAAAACTGGTTTTGCTTTGTATCTCTTGTTTTAGAACTGGTTTTCCAGTGTTGCAAATCTCATTTTTGAAGTTTTTGTGCGAGTCGTGACTTATACCAATAAGTCATGACCTAAACTGCTAATTTCTAAAAACAATTTTTCTTGGTACAGTTTAAGTCATGACCGATGTGGCCTTAAGTCACTACCTTAACTACTTAAGTTTTGATGAAAACCTCTCAGTACATATAATGTCACAACTTAAATGTAAAAAGTCACAACTTATACATTCAGAGAAGGCTTTTCACTTATTCACTCATTGTCACAGAGCATAACCTTAGTTTTCCTTGTTTTGCTATTGATGGATTGACCAGGAATTAAGTTGGTAGGGGTTGAGAGGCATTGAGACTGAGATTTTCTTCATTAGTTGGGTGCGAGAGTTATATACATGATCATGCTATCAATCATTGACTCAAGAGTAACATTTAATCACCAAATGATGCTTCGTGAAGAATTATTTAGAATGCTTTATTTTTTTCAAAATTTTTTATTTTTTTTGTTTTTTTCCAAAAGGGATTCCACTAAAACTGCTCTTTTCTTCATGAATGCATTCGACTTCAATTCTATAAAGATGTCTTGAGGTTTTAAACTTAACGAATGGTTCAAAGGGGTTAACAAAGGGTACAAATGATGTGAGAGCTTGTGTTTGGGAAAAGAGGGTGCGAAAATGAATGCCTCTATCATGTCCACTGCATTAAAACATTTTATGCTTTGACCAAGAAATAAAACAAGTTCTAGAGAATGTAGACTGCATGAATAACAACTCAGAATAGGAAATTCCAGCCTAAATTAAACCTCCCAACAAGGGTTTGTATCTCTACTACTCATACAATAAGTTCCAAGGAACATGTACTATTCACAGGGCATCATAACACCTATCATCGAGGCAGACCCTTGAGTGATGGTTAAATTGGTCAAGAAAAATTTTAAAAAGCATACATGAATCCCAATGTACTTGCTGGATCACAAGAAAGTCGCCCCTAAAGTTTAGAATTCCAAAAATTCAAGGTGGGACAGGTTTTCCAAGTTTTATGTAGTGAGGTTAAATCAATAGGTCATGAAGTTTATTTAAAAAGAGCGCAAAGGTAGTCAAAATTTGTTTTTCTATATAGCAATGCTTTAAGCAAAGAGAAAAACACTCCTGCAAGGATTCAGGCACCAAGTTGCGACTTACAAAGATACAGTCACGACATAAATTGTACCGAGAGCAAAGTTGAGTATCAGGGCTCTTTAGGTTGTGATTTGAGGTCAAACAAGTCACAACTTAAATCCAACAGGCTACCAAAACATGAACATTTCAAGACCTAAAAGGCTAAGATGGAAAAACTTCCTCATTATGCATCACGAAAAATTTTGTAGAATTTAGTAGTTTATCACAAAGTTTGAACTTGAAGCAGTTGGATCTTGAAAGGAATAAGCAAAATGAACCACGAGAGTTAATTTTTCCCCCACACTTAAATACAACAGTGTCCTCACTGTACTAAGAATCAGAGGGAAAGAATAAACACAAAAGAGTGCAAATGGGTAAAGGAGAAACAATCCAACCAATTATTTTCATTTAATTAAGAGTCATAAAAGTCAAAGCTTAGCCATATATCCCAAGATCAGAAATAAAGCAAAATACAACCAAAGATAACATTGGAAAAAATAGTCACTCCTCTCCGCCTACTCCACCTTCAGGTCCACCTTCTTCTTCTCCCACTACTTCTGCTCCTTCTCCTGCACCCTCTCCTCCTCCAGAAGACTGACCTGGTCCCTTTGGAAAGAAGGTAGTGGAAGGAATGGAATGTTGCCAAAATGCTACTTCAAATCCTTGAGGAATGTCCACTTAGAGCAATTTGGCCATTTGAAGTATCAAAGGATCATGAACCTCTATATTCTGAACTCATTAGCCATCATCTGCTGGTTCATGGATATAACTTGGTCGCTTAGACTGGCGATCTGCTTACTGAGTGAATTGAGGGTAATGTCAGTATCACCCTCCTCAGTTTCCTCCTCTAGTTCCTCCATAGCTGGCCTCCTTCCCTTTTATCTGCTCCTACTCGATTCTCCATCTTCATAAGTTGGCTTTGAAGCAGTGAACATCCTCGTAGTGATGGGGGCGAGTGTTAAATATGTCTTCTTCTCAACCATTTTCCTTGTCTGCATAGGCCAGTGATGAGATGGGAAAACATGAGCAAGGACTGAGCACTATTGATACAGTGCAGCATTTGATCCTGAGCAATCATCACCACATCTACTAGTTATCCGGTCATGAGAAGATACAGCAGTAGGGCACCCTTAACGGTGACATCAGAAATGTAAGCAAGCAGGTGGATGTTGTAAGTCATGAAGTTGAGCTAGAATTTCGCTGCCTCATTCATGTACTTCCTCTTGAAAAACTTCTTATTGCCCCTCCTAGTTCACCTTACATTCTCGACCTCTGTTACTACAAACGCGACCTCCCAATCAACAAGATTCAGATTTATCTTAGGGTGCTGAAGTCTAGATTCCGATAGCTTATCCCAAGTGCGACTATGGTGGCAAAGTGTGCGTATAACTCACAAACCAATGTCAAGTTCATTTGGATCCTTTTCATCATGAGGTCACCAAGTCCCAAATCCACCGCTTTCTGATAAAATTCAAACTGACTGGTCTCTGGGAAGTAGCGCTCTTGGACTGCCCCCTATTACCAAACTTCTTCACTGCCTCAGCCCTTGATAAATAGACCAGAGGCTCTTCCTTTGGGTCACTTTCAACACATAGGTTCCTAGTGTGTACCATCTTTCCTTGAATAGAATTGAATAGAACAACCAAGGTAAAACAAGAAAATCCTAGAGTGAGAGATAGGAAATAGAATTCTAGAACTAACTTTTGGGAATAACCTATCCCAATCTATAGACTAATGCTACTCAAATAGTGATGAAAGGATTAAAATTTTTGGAAGAAAAGAGGAACCCTTTCTATCAATACAGGTCTCGACTTGTGAGGGTACTAGTCGTGACTTGGATTGTACCGAGAGCAGTTCTGTAGAAAATCAGAAGTTTACGTCGCAACCTAAGTACAGTAAGTCATGACCTAAAACCGAGAACTTTTGAAAATTGAGTTTTAAACCAATGATGCTCATGGGACAGTAGCATTTCATAGCCAAAATAGTCTCAACACAACAATGAAGTTTTCAAAAACGAAGTTGAACCAATAATTACAATAGCATTAATAGCAAACCCTCACCCCTAACTCTAAATTTAAACCTAAGAGAATGAAGGACTAAACTATCTACAAACAGCAAAGGAAAGGAAGGAAATATGTTGATAGAATGGAGAAGAGACTACTACAACAATGCAAAGGAAAGGGAAGAACTAGAGGAGATACCCAGGCTTGAAACTTTGGCAAATGCAATGGGGAGGGGGAGGGGTATTTATAGAGAGGAAGGGAGTGATGGAGAGATGCAACTCTAGTAGTGGAAAGGTTGTAACTGAAGGAAATGGAGAGGTTGCAGCTTTTGGGGGGAGAGGGAAGGCAAGAAGTCGCGACGACTGCAGATGAAAAGTGAGGGGTCACAAGGGTTTATGATATAAATGACCTAGGGCTTCTGATACACAGCCTCAAGTCGCGACTTACAGAAGTGTATGTTGTGACCTATTATGATCCAAGTCTCAACCAAATATATACTAGGTCATGACCTATGCAAAGAAAAAGAAAAGTCCCAACACATAAGGTCACGAATAAAATTGCACTAAGGCCATTTTACTATTTAACTTCTAATCAGCCCCCTTCAAAAGTCTCCTGCACTACTTGGCTTGCCTAAGATGCTCAGTGAAGCAATCTAACCTAACAAACCATCACTATACCTATGCAACTCAATACACAAAGTTAGATTCAAGCAATGGAAGATTAGGGGAGCTTCAAACACAGTATGGCAAGCTAGCAAGGTACGGAAGCTTTTCGTGACTTACCTTTTCCCGATACACAACTCAATGTAATGCTTTCTGTGTAGGTCATAGTCACATGCCAGACACTGAGTATCCATATGGGTAAATAAAATAATGCAATTGAGTGTGTGCTGGTGATAGAATGTAATGGGCTCAATGGAAAACAAGGAGAGTTTATTAAACATAACGACAAGTAATAGAAAATAAACCCTACTCTACTGGTTCATCCCTTTCAAAACTCAAGCATAATCACATGTAAAATAATGTGACAAAGATGGAAAAATATGTGAGAAGTAAAAGAGAAAGGAAAGGGATGACCTGGGCTCAAGTTGACTCAACCGGTTCTGAATAGAACTTGAGGAGGTGACCATTGCATTGAAAGATCTTGTTTGAGGCCTCTTCCTTCAGCTCTACCATTCTAAAATCATGTACCTTAACCACTATGTAAGGCCCATCCCAGCTCATCTTAAATTTTCCCTTTTTGAATTTGAAAAGGGCCTGGTACCTTAGCACTCTATCTCCCTCATAGAAATGCTTTCTGAGAATGTTGGAGTCATGGATGAGCTTGGCTTTCTGTTTGTATGTATCCGAGCTTTGATAAGCATCCAACTACAGTTCCTCTAGCTCTTGAATTTGAAGAAGGCCATTCATGCCAGGCTCTTCCAAGTCAGCGTTGCAACTCTTAACAAGCCAGTAGGATTTATGCTCAAGCTCAATCGGAATGTGACAAGACTTCCCATAGATAATCCTATAAGGTGACATACCGATTGGGGTCATAAATGCCATTCGATAAGCCCACAAAGCGTCTTCTAGTCTCACACTCTAGTCCTTATTAGAGGGCTCGACAATTCATTCCAAAATGCACTTAATCTTTTAGTTGGATACTTCAGCTAAGCCATTGGTTTGTGGTAGTAGAGGCTTAATACTTTGCGGGCCACCCCATATTTTTCCAACAAGTTATTGAGAAGTTATTGCAGAAATGAGTGCCTTGATCACTAATCAAAACCTTTGGTATACCAAATCTACTGAAAATAGTAGACTTTAGGAACTTGGCAACCATGGGTGCATCATCTTTTCAGGTTGGGACAACTTCTACCCATATAAACAGGTAGTCTACAGAGAGAAGAATATAAGTATAGCCATGAGAAGGTGGAAAAAGTCTTATAAAATCTATCCTCGAGGCATAAAAAACCTCACAGAAAAGGATGGGTTGTTGAGGCATCTCATGTCTATGGCTCACCCCCCAAATCATTGGCATGTATCACACACCTTACAATAGGTAAAGGAGTCCTTAAAGAGGGTTGGCCAATAGAAATCGGCATCCAAAACTTTTTGAGCTATTTTCTTAGCCCCAAAGTGGCCCCCACAAATGGTATTATGGCAAACCTCCAATATAATCCAAGCTTCTTCCTCAGCGATGCACCTCCTTATCACTTGATCTGAGCACATCTTCCACAAATGTGGCACATCCTAGATATAGTACGAAGCTTTGCTCTTGAGCTTTTGTTCCCGAAACAGTGTCAAGTGAGAAGGGATTAGTACTGTAGCAAGATAGTTGACTAAATGTGCAAACCATGGTTGGGTAATAGCTATAGCATATAGAGACTAATGAGGAAATGAATCACAAATCATATTAGAATTTAATACTCCCCTGGTGTGGAGTGGTAGTCTAATAAGGTGATATGCAATGTGGTTTACATTCCCAGCTCTATTATTCACCTCCAAGTCAAATTATTAAGCAATAGCATCCATCTCAAGGGTCGAGGCTTCAATTGCGGCTTGCTGAAAAGGTATTTGATAACAGCATGATTTGTATACACAACCACTTTGGAATTGATGAGGTATTGTCTGAATTTATCAAGTACAAACACAATTGCAAACAATTCATTTTCAGTAGTTGTATAGTTTTTTTGAACAACATCAAGAGTTTTGGAGGTATATGCTATTATCTTAAAAATAGTACTATCCTTCTAACCAAGCATTGCCCCCATACTTAAATTAGAAGCGTCACATGAAATTTCAAAGGGCAATTCCTAATTGGGTGCAGTCAAAATAGGAGGTGAAATCAATTTTCTCCTCAACTCATTGAATGCATGCTCACAAGTAGAATCACAGCTGAAATCAACATCTCTTTGTAATAACTTGGATAGAGGTAGAACAATTTTACTAAAATTTTTGATGAACCTCCTGTAGAACCCCACATGTCCGAGGAAGGATCTCAGCTCTTTCAAGTTGGCGGGGTAATGTAGAGAAGATATCACCTCAATCTTTGATCTGTCTACCTCTATAAGTGTCCTAACACAATGCCATGATCAACCATAAAGTGGCATTTTTCATAGTTCAAAACCAACTTTTTCTCAGTACACCATTCAAGGACCTTGTCAAGACTTTGCAAACATTCATAAAAAGAGTTGCCATATACAGTAAAATCATCCATAAACACATCCATGCATTTTTCAATAAATTCAGTAAATATAGGTAGCATGCATCATTGGAATGTGCTAGGGGCATTACAAAGACCGAATGGCATTCTCTTGTAAGCATAGGTACCAAAAGGGCAAGTGAAGGTGGTTTTGTCCTAATCTCTAAGGTCAATAGGAATATGAAAGTACCCCGACTACTCATCTAAGAAACAATAATGGCTTTTCCCCGCTAATCTCTAAAGCATTTGATCAATAAATGGCAAGGGAAAGTGATCTTTTCTAGTGGCATCGTTTAGCTTCTTATAGTCAATACAAACTCTCCAAGAGTTTTCTACCCTAGTGGGAATGAGCTTGTTATTCTCATTTTTGACAACTTTGATTCCACTCTTCTTCGACACGACTTGTACCGGAGAGATCCACTCACTATCGAAGATGGCATAATAGTTTATCAACCTCCCTCTTAACCACATCAGAAATTAGAGGGTTTAACCTCCACAGGCTTTGCTTAACTGGTTTCGAATCCTCAGTCAATAAAATTTTATGAGTACACATAGTGGGATCCAACCCCTTTATGTCAGACAGTTGCCACCCTAAAGCCTCTCTATTCCTACTTTGGACACTTAGCAAACTAGCCTCTTCACTATCAAACAAAGAACTCAAAATTAAAACTGGAAGTTTATTTTCAGTGCTCAGGTAAGCATATTTCAGGTTAGGGGGCAATTCCTTAAGTTCTAAGGTAGGGGGTTGGACAATAGAGGGAATCAAATTTAACCCATTAGTGGAGTTCGAGACACTTCCCTTTGGAGACTCTTGATGTATGCACTTTTCTAAACCATGTTGATTTTCTTCAATATCTTCAGCTTCTTGGAATGCTATGCCAGAACCGCTTTGATTCAAGGAAGTGACTTTCATGGGCGACCACATCCTCACACCTACATCACCATTGGATATTAGTTCATTTAAGAAACGTAAGGTGTGAGGTGTAATTTTAGAGTGTGTGGAAATAGAAGTGGTGGAAGAAAGAGGTGACCATTCAACCACATCGTTAATCACTAAAGTTGGAAGGATTTGAGTTTGAGATGCTGCTCCTGGACTCCCAAGTCACAACTTGTCATCTCCATGTTGCGACTAAAAATGTGTGAGGTCTTCTTGGTAGGTGGAGTTATAAGTCATGACTTCCTAGACTCCAGGTCATGACTTTGGTCCTCTGGTACTTGTGTTTTCTTGTTCAGCTCCACTTATTATCTTTTCATTACGTTGACAACCTGCAGAACCAACTGGGACTTCCTTTCTACAAGCAATGTCATTTGTAAATGCAGGCAATGACTCAAAATCAAAAGGAAAAGAAAAGTCTTGAGGCATGGAAAGCATGCTGTCAATTTCTAGAGAATTAACACATGACATGTTATGATCACAAGAATTAGAAAATGAATAAACAGAAGACAGGGAGTCAAAATAAGCATCATATTCACTCAAGGATGAATCATGCTCCACAGACTCAAGGAGCTCAGAAGAGGCATCAAGCAATTTAGGAGAACTCATGTGACAACCGTCATGCATGTTCATTTCATGCTCATCCATCACCTACTCAACAACTAAATCAATGGCACTTAAACCCATGAAATCATCATTATCAAAAGGATATTGAGTGGCTACATTCATGTTGAATGTGACCACATGATCCCCTACCTCCATTGTGATACAACTATGTTTCATGCTTATAATAGTCTTAGAGGTTTGAAGGAAAGGTCTCCCTAAGATAAGGGTGCTCTCATTAACTAGTTCATTAGACATGTCCAGCACATAGAAGTCAGTGGGGAATACTAGGTCCTTAACCTAAACTAGGATATCCTCTATGATTCCCTTGGGATACCTAATGGACCAATTCGCTAATTGAAGCACCACACTGGTGTCCTTGAGACAATTGATACCTAGGGCTGAATAAACTGACCAGGGCATGACATTAATTGCAACCCCTAGATCCAACAACGCCCACGTAATGTAAACTTTCCCTATGGTGTATGGAATAGTGAAGAATCCTGGGTCTTGGCATTTCACTTGTAATTCTACCTTAAAGAGAGAAGACATATTGGCACTAACCTGAATTCATTCTAAGGTCCTAAATCTCTATTTATCATCACATAGTTCATTGATCAGCTTAACATATTTAGGATTTCCTTTTAGAAACTGAACCATAGGCACATTGATTTCAAGTTTATTAAACAATTTATATGTATTAGTTGCAAATTCAGAGTCTAATTTCTTTTTACTAGAAAATAAAGCTTTAGGGAAAGGAAGGTCTTTAGAAGTTACCCCCTTACTTGTAGGCACAGAGGCTCCTTGCATGCTAGACTCCGCATTCTTTTCCCTTTGCTTGGGCTGCTCTTGCTGCTGTGTTGTTATCCTCTTGTGCTTTTTCTTCAGGTTTAGGTTCAGGTTCATGTACGTGGATTTCATCTTGTAGGATTTCCTCCTCTTGCATTATTTTCTTCAGCATGAGCTCCTACTCCTTGGAGCCTTCAGATTTCACCAATCTAATTGGGGAGATTGGAGGGCTAGTCATTGATTGATGAGATTCAGCATTTACATTCCTTTCATCCTCAAAGTGAACTATCCTCTTGATTCTTAGGGTAATAGCATTGAGGGAATGGGGTTTATCACATTGTTAGGTGGAATACTACCCCCCCAGCTTGACTTGCATGTCGGTAACAGTGTTAGAGAGATGGGTCAAGTGGCTTATGATCTCACCATTCTTCAATGTAAGTGCTTCCATCTTTTTGCTAACATCAAAGTTATCCTTTTGCACCCCTTGCAAAATTGTAGTGATTAAGGAAAATCTATCATCACTTTACTTTAGGCACCCCTCAATGTTGGTCATTTGTGTTGCCATACTTTTCAGAAGTTAGGAAGTTTCATCCGCTCTAGGTGGCTACTGATGAACCATGTTCTTACTTGATGTGGGCATTGCAGCTCAAGAATGACCTTGGTAGCCACTTGATGAAGCACTGGCTTGATAAAATTAACTTCCTTGTCCACCTTGGAATTGAGTGATTTTGTTGGTTCCCCCATCCCACTTGAAGTTAGGATGATCCTTCCACCCATGGTTGTAGGTGTTAGAGTACGGGTCTCTTTGCGAATAGTGCCCATCTCTTCCTTGGAATAGAGCACTAACATCCTCCATAGGCCCTGGATAGTTTTGAGTGAGGTGCATAGGGGAATCATAGTCTCCAAAAGTGGAAGCTACCATAGCAAGAGATTGAGGTTTCATGGGTCTCAAACTTTCAACCGTGCTTATAAGTCTTGACATATCTTGAGCAAGCTTCACCAAAAGAGGATCTCTATCAGCCTTGTGATCTTTGAGGTCTCTAGGGCTTGCATGTTGTTGGTTCAAAGCAAAAGTCCTAATCAATTCCCATGTGGCCCAAGGCTCCATATTATCTACTAAACCATTAGCAGCGGCGTCCAAAACTTGAGCATCTTAGGTTAAGAGTCCATTGTAGAAATACTTGACTAAATGCTCCTCTAGGATTCAATGGTTGGGGCATCTTGTGAGCATCTCTTGGAATCGACTCCAATACTTGAAAAATGATTCATACGCTTCCTGATTTGTAGCCGATATTTCTTTGCGAGCAGCTGAAATCTTAGTGGATGGGAAATACTTGCCCAAGAAGCCTTTCTTCAAGCTGGTCCATGATTTGTAAGCATTATCAACGTAGAGTGGTAGGTTTTTATACCATTCCTTAGCCTTCTAATCGGACACGGTTCTGTCGCCTTCCGGTTCGATACAAAAATGGTTACTCTCAGGTAATGTAGTATAGTGAGCAACCAATCGTTCTTCTCGAGGAGCGGTTTATTGGCTATCCTAGTCTAGATTGGTTATTTAAAACATTGTTGAACTTGAATTTGCAAAGTAAGGGGGATTTGGTCTAAAGCTACAGAATGAAATGCAAACTTGTGTAAAATATTTTTTTTTGTGTTTTCAAATATTGAAAGTGAAATTTGGATTGAAAGGGAGTATAGTGAGTAGACTCTCAATGATGGAAACTTAACTATCCTTGCCTTGGCTCAGTTATGAGAGGTCAATCCTTCTGAGTTCAATTAATAAACCAAAGCTATCAGTTAGGTCCAATGGTTCAATTAATGCAAATTGGCTTGAATCCAAGTCAAACAACATTCCTTAAAGCATTGTTCAATGCAACTCAGAATGTAGAAAGAGTAATTGATGCTCATGCCTTTGAAGGATTGCAATCACAATCACAGAAACCTAATGAACAACTAATTACCAATGATCATTGATAACCTAGTGAACACAAGGAATCAAATCTGAAATTCATTACTCTAGTACATATGAACAACAACCAATCCAACTACATAGCCAAATCATAAATTCGCAGATCTGCAAACTGAAATTCATAGTAGTAGAAGTCTCTAGATCTAAAGATCTCTACAACATTCAAGGACAAGATATGGCTAGGAATACTCCCCAATGAATCTATGGCTCAAGTCTTGCTCTCCATCACCAAGAGGCTAAGGATCTAGCCTCTCATGATTTCTTGGACGCAACAATTATCACTCCTACGCTCAGCCATCAGAAGAGGAAGATGAAGATGGAAGTAGTGCAGCAGAGAGTGGTTGGAAGGTAGGAGATGTGTGGAAGATGGAAAAATGGAGGTGAAGTGTGCAGAAAATTGTAGAGAGGGTTTCAGAATGGAAAGGAAGTATAGAGAACTCCTCTGGCTTCTGGATTTACTCCCTCCCCAGTGCAGAATGACGTCCCAGTTCGTGATTGTTCCAATTTAGTTAGATCCAGCTGCTGACCTCAGCTCAAAACATACAGCATCATTTCCACGTGAGTAGGTCGCGACTTGTCATAGTTAGGTCGCGACCTGGAAGTAGTCAAGTTGCGACGTGTTGTAAAACTCACATCTTCTGAAAAATCCATCCAAGTCACGACCTAAAAGTGGCAGAGGGCTCCTTTAACTATTTTTATCTCTTGATGAACTTTTGGCTCCTTTAATGTTCTATATTGGGTCTTGACATCTCCTCCAAATGCCTACAAATAAAGGTAAAGAGCTTTGTAGAAGTTAAATGAATTAAAGATCAAGGCATTCACAGTTTGGATGGGATAAATGATCCATTTTTTACCCTTAACTAAGTACAATGCAATGCATGAATCAATATAATCAGTAATGGTATAGATGCATGCAAAATAAGGGTAAAGGTGTTACAAAACACCATAAAATGCTTAAAAAAACCATGTAAATATTGGGTTCTATCACCTTCCCTTCTAGAGAGAGATGAAACACCTTCCACATCACATCATCAACATTGCCCCCTACAGGCTTCATGGGCATGCATTGCATGTATAGCGTCCGGAGGTGGAGGTATGGATTTTCACCTGCAAGTCCATGGAACTTAGGTAGTGAGTGTATGAATTGACCTTTTATTTCAAAATCAGCATTAAAAGTAGTATAAACACCAATCATAGGATCAAAGTTGCCATCAGATTGCGATAACTCTTTAATAGTCCTACCCCTAAATTGACCATTAATTCTATTATGCCCATTATTTTTTACTTGGTCTTCATCACCATTCCCATTATTAGGTCTATTATGATTTCCATTGCCATTCCTAAGACCACCCGGTGGGGGTATTTTAGCCATGATTTCCTCTTCTACTTCCTCACTCTCACTGGATGAATGGGGAGGGTTATGTAGAGTGGGTGTATTAGGGGTTCAGATTCTCTCCCTTTTCTACCTCTTCACTCTCTCTATATACAAACACTTTAAATGTTACTCACAAGAAAAGCTCAAAGAAATTGCAGTCAAAACTGATATTTACCAAGTATTTGAATCAAAATGAGTGCAAACTTAGTGAATCTTAGTAGTGCTGAGTGAGTTTGAGGTGTAGTAAGTGCTATACACTCTCAAAAGTATGTGCAGAAATTGAAGATGTCTGAAAGAAGCAATCATGCACACTTAGAAAGATTTTTGGTGATAGAACTCACTTAAGTCACAACTTTGGTGTTCCAGGTCATGACTAAAAGTGTATCGAGGGCCCTGGGAAGAAAGGATGAACAGTTCAAAAATTTTGGTTAAAATAGAGCACTTAGGTCGCTACTTAGTTATTACAAGTCATGATAAAAAATGTACTGAGAGAAATTCTTGGAGGGAAAATGCTGTATGTTGTGACTAGAATGATATGAGGTCACGACTTAAGTGGTACTGGAGCTGCTCTCCACAAACAAGTTCAAAAACTCACCAAGTTACTTAGCCAAATGCTTATAACTATGCACAAATAGTTTAAAACCTTGTAGCAATTGGCCAAATACTTAGGATCAGGTAGGAACAAATGCAAAACGTTGTGCAAAGGTGCAGATGCAAAAGTATGAAAGAAAACCGGAATGTTTGTTTGTATTTCTATAAATTTTGTATGCTATGCAATGTCAAAGGTTGAAAGTTAAATCTAAAGCTCAATAAGAATCGACCCAAGTCAACAATGGTGACAATAACCAGTTACTAGGAACCCAATTACTTGGCTCCCCAGGAACGACGCAATTGATCGGACATGGTTTTGTCGTCTTTCGGTTCAATACAAGATGATTACCCCAAAATAATGTAGTGTAGTGGGTAACCTATCATTCTTCTCGAGGAGTTTATTGGATATCCTAGTCTAAATTGGTTATTGAGATCATGCTAAACTTGGGTGGGGGTTTTGACTTAATAAACAAAAATTGTAATGCAAGACAAAGAAAGGCATGTAGTAAAATATTTTTGGACTTTTTGATAATTAAAAGTGAATTTTTGATTAAAGGGAATATGTGATAAATAAACTCTCAGCGATGGGAACTTAGCTTTCCTTGGTCTAACTTTAACATGGGAGTTTAATCCTTTTGAGTTTAATTGAGAAACCCTAAACAATCACTTAGGTCCAATGATTTAATTAATGCAATTCACTTGAATCCAAGTTAATGAACATTTCTTAAAGCATTGTTAAATACCACTCAGAATGTAAAAGGATGAATAATGCTCATGTTCTCAATGAATTGTAATGACAATCACATAAACCCAATGGACAACTAACCACCTACAATCATTGATAACTAGGTGAACACAAGGAATCAAATCTAAAATATATATATATATACTAATCAACATGAAACCGCATCCAATCCAAATACATAGTCCAATCAAAGGATTACAAGTCTGCAATCACAATTCACATAGCAATGGAAATCTCTAAATCTAGAAATCTCTACAAATGTTCAAATGTAAGGTTAGACTAGGAATACTCCTCAATGAATCTCAGAGCTCAAGCCTTATTCTCCATCACCAAGAGGCTAAGATTTTAGCCTCTCATAGCTTCAGGGATGCAGCTACAATCACAGTGGTTTTCTGCCATGAGAGAGGTGAAGATGAGAATGGAAATATGAAGAAAGAAGTTATAGAGGAGGTTTGAATGGTTGGGAATAATGGTAGAAGAAGGGAAATGTTGGAAAATGGAAGAGGAATGGGTAGACTTGGTGGCTGCTTTAAAGAGAGAGAGGGCTGGCTTCAATGACTCCCCAATCTGCATAATGATCTCTTTCTTTCATGGTGGCTCCCTTTAGGCATGTAGGAGGCTGCTGACCTAATCTAAAACACATAGCTGCATTTTCACACAATGAGGTCATGGCTCCTCAAGCATCAGGTCGCGACTTAAGCATAATCAAGTCACGACTTAAATATAATCAGTCATGACCTGGAAGGTCAATACAACCTCTAAAGTAATCAAAGTTAATATTCTCTGAGTCTTAATGAAAACCCTAAGCAATCACTTGGGTCCAATGCTTTTAATTAGTGAAAACCCACTTTGATCCAAGTTAATTAACAATTCTTAAAAACATTGTTTAAAACCACTTAGAGTGCAATTGAATGGATGAATGCTCATGCTCTTAATGGATCACAATCACAATCATGGAAGCCAAAATGAACAATTAACTACCAACCATCATTGACAATTAAATGAACACAAAGCAATGAAAACTGAAATATATATATGATCCAGTATAAAAAACAACATCCAATCCAATCACATAGTCTAATCACAAGTTTACAAATATGTAATCAAAGTTTGCATATAGAAGGAATTCCTAAATGTAGAAATATCCAACAAGTGCTCAAACATAAGATTAAACTTAGAAAAAGCCCCCAGTTCATCAAGAGCTCAAACTTTGTCCTCCATCACTAAGAGGCTAAGGGTTTAGCCTCTCATTGCTCAAGAAACACAGCCATAGCTCCAGAGTATGTTTGCCATAAGAGGAGTGAAAATGGAGATGGGAATGTGGAGAAGAAGGTGATGGGAATGGTTTAATCGGTTTGGAATGGTGGAAAATGATGGTGAAATGGATGAGAAAGTTGGAGATCTGAGGAGGGAGGCTAAGGCTCTTCACACTTACAAATCTACAGAACGGGAGAGTGTCCTTCGTGGTGGCTGGCTTTCCTTATGTGTAGGGAGGTGCTGACCTAATAAAAAATGCATGGCTTCACTTTTATGCTCTTAGGTCGGGACTTAAGGAAATCTATGGTGCAACCATAACATGCGTATGTCGTGACACTTAACTGCATAGGTTGTGACCTAAGGAGTGAGTATATCTTCTAGAATTAGATCAAGGTCACGACCTTGTAAGGTTATGCCGCGACTTGTTGGTCACAAAGGCACCTCCTGAGTTGTATTCCTTTTTCCCAATGAGGTATGGCTCCTTTAGTGCCCCATCTTGGGTCTTTAGATCTCCTCCAAATGCCTACAAATAAAAGCAAAGTGCTTTGTAAAGAATTAAACAAATCACATATTAATGCATTTACAGTTGGATGAGCCAAGTGACCCCTTTTTACCCTTTTATCAGCAAAATGCAATGCATAGTCAAAGTAATTGAGAGAGGCATAAATGCATGCAAGATAAGGGTAAAAATGTTACAAAAACAGATAAAAATAGTTAAGAAAACCATGTAATTTTGAGCTCTATCACCTACCAATTTGGAAACCCAGAAACACCTTCATCTCTCTTTGCTCTCATCATACAAACTAGCTGACTTCTTTTCCTTTATAAACAACACAGCTCAAGTTCTTCCTTTCTCAACAGGGAGCAACCTAAATCCATGGAAGAAAGGGAGAAGAACTCAGGTTTTCAGGAGAGAAAAAGATGAGAAAAAATGCACATGAGAGGAGAGGAAAGCAAAAACATTATTTCCAAATTTTGGGGGAGGAAGCTTTTAGTTTTACACTTCCATTCTTCATATACAACCTCTTCATCCATTCCATTCCATCTTCATTTAATTTTCATCCAAACCCTGTTGTTTGAAGGCGTAAACTCATCATCCACAACCTGTTATAGCTCCAGTCATCATCAACTCCATTGTTCATCTTCATCTTTTTCCACACACCAAAGTCTAGTTTTAATGGTTGCTTTGTTCTTCTTCTTTCTTGCTGTGTTTTCAGCTACTATGAGTAGCTAAGCCCTCTTTGTGGTTCTCTTGAGGTGTAGTAATGGTCTAAGCTCAAGTTCTTCATTTGAATTCTCCTATAACTTTCGGACTTATTTCTCATGTGTTATAATATATTAAATAAGGAAAAGTTGGAAAGTTACTGAATTTCAAGGCATAGTTAATGAAGTTTAAAAAGGAAGGGACTTACAAATAAGATCAGAGGGTATAAAGTTGTTACAAAAATTTACAAATAATCATGGATCAATGAATTTACAAGTGCATGAATTTACAAATGCATGAACGCATCTTAACAACTAATAATAGAAAAATAACTAGAGTAATTAGACAACTTCACCAAATAAATATAAGAATTTTGATCTAAATTTTGTCCTATATTATATTACTTGTTCTTCTAACGTTTAAATCTAATATAGAAACCTTATTACATCAGCAACAAGGAGGGATGAGCATTGAATCTAACCGAATTGATGAAATCTATCAGTTTTCTTGGTGGGGCCCGGAGTGGACCACTTGCTGCAATTTAAGTAGGAGGTTTGAAAATGAAAGCTAGATAGATTCTCTAATCTCTAGGCTGCTGATATTAGAAGTCATTGGGAAAATGAGAAAGCAATAAAATCAAAGTCAAAAACCACATTTTCTTCTTATGGTGCGAATTTTGCCCTGCAAAGGTCCATTATTTATCTAACCCCTCTTCCTTCTCTTTCTGCGTTTTGGCAAAATGCCCTTCCCACTACCACCTTCCTCCTTCACTCTCTCTTCCTTATCTTTTCGTCAGAAACTAATTCTCTCTCTCTATATATATATATCTCAATCTCTCTGTCTATGTATATATCCGTGTCTATATATATACATATATATCTCAATCTCTTTGTCTGTATATATATATCTCTCTCTCTCAAAAAGGATAGCCTTAAATCCTCATTGTAAAATTCTTGTAGCAGAAACGTTGATATAATATATATTCTTCTTGGATGACAAATCATTTGGCTTTCAGTACGTAACAATACTATGCAATTCATAATTGTCAAGTCGAGTCAACTGGATCTCTGTCTATGAAAGTTCTCCGGCTATATGCGCACATGCGTGTGGTTGAAGTTTAAAATTCTAGACGTGTTTGTCAATATGTGAAGTTATTTACCATTAACACAACTGTATTCTGTCTTCTAAAATGTATCTTAATTATTTTTTTCCCCGTAAGTATAAATATCCTACTGCTAAAGCAATTCTAATTCAGGTATGATCAAGCATTAAATGTGGGAACATCTCTAGTGACGCTTTGAACATCGATTTATGTTGTATAGAATTAGCTCATTTCATTAAAACAAACCCCAAGTATTCTAGTTGAATTGCTGGAAAAGATATCTGGTGGACCCCACACGCATTACTAAACGTGGTATTCCGATCGTTGGTGACCATCTCAATTTTTTTGCTTCATGGCCTAATGGGTAATTTTCTGCAAAGTAATTTTATTATCATTAGCTTGTAGCATATCATTTTGCAACTACTAAGCACTATAGTTTTATACTTTTTGTATTTGAAAGAAAAACAAAATCAAAATGACACCCATAAAAAATCAAAATCGTCAGATTTTATAGATGGGCTCCATACCCATACTTGGAGAAGGGCATGTGATCCAATTTTGTGGGGCCTCACTTAATTATCTTTCAATCCCTAGTCACATCACATAACAAGGTGCATTTTATGGGGTTTATATGGTCATTTTCTTTGGTTCTATTTTCCTATATGTATATATATATTCAAACTCTTATTTTTCTTTTGTATCAAACTATTCGCATCTATATGTCATTTTGAGTTTCACATAATATGAATTAAGTCAATAGCATTAGAAGGGTGATATAACTCTAAATTTTTATAACACGGTTGTATACACAATGCCTAAAAACCATAATATAGTCAAGCTAGCATAGCCTTCTAAGCTATCTCACCCCAAAATTTATATGCAACACCCTAAAGTATTTTTCAATAGTACTCAATATCTTAAAGTGATTTTTATATTTGATATACCTTAAAACTATTTTTAGTACCACTTAGTATCTTAAAATAATTTTTTATCCATCCGGCACTCTAATGTATTTCTTGATAAGAACTGAATATCATAAGTTTAGGGTACTCACTGATGAGAAAATACTTTAAGAGAAAATTTGCACCAAAAATTATTTTACGATTCTCGTCACTACTAGAAAAATACTTCGGGGTGTTTGATGTAAAAAAAAATTACTTTAAAATACTAAATACTTTTTCCAAAAAAATACTTCTAGATGCTGGACCCGAACAAAAAGAAAAAAAGAAATTTCCCTTCCCTCTCTTGCACTGTTAGACAAAGAAAGGAAGGGGCTATAAAGAGGAGAGAGATTATGGAAGTGGAACAAAGGCTATATCATTTGCTATATTGGCTCTCTTTGGGATTAGTAATCTTTCCGAAAGCTGAAGTAGCCGGAAAGAGAGAGAGGGAAGCTGAGATAACGCAGGTCTGTGTTATAATTATGTTTGTTTATGCATATCTACTTGTTCTTTCTCACCTCTTCTCTCATTTTCTCGTTTAATTACTTACCCTAGATCTGTGCTCCTTCCACCTTCCCACCCATATGTATAGATTGCAGAATCTCTTCTTTTTTTTCTTTTTATTTCTCACTTTCTCCCTTGTTCTTCCCTCTGATCGTCTGATATATTGCAACCAAGTGCTTCCCCAGAAGAAGAAAATGGCAAAAAAACAAAAAACCCAACATGTTTGGTGTTTCTTTTTCTCTCTCGACTTTGAAACGTTTTGTTCACAGAGAGAGAAGAGAGAGAGAGAGAGAGAGAGAGAGATTGAGTTAATATGTATGGAAGCATATGGGTCTCTGATCATTCTTGTGCTCAGATAGTGTTGCATATTTTTATGTTAAGACAGCAAAGATGTAGGTTTTTCTTTCTTTTTGGTTCTAATTTCAGAGAAAGACTCTATTTTCTGACCGTAAAAGAGGTCTTATTATTTCTTGTTGCTGCTCCATGGAAATATTAAGAACCAAGAGGGTGAGAGAAAGCCCGAGATGAAGAAAAAGGCTCCTGAATCTGTCATCAGAGAGAGAGAGAGAGATTTTTGGTACCGTACGATCCTCAGATCTTGTGTTTCCCCCCCTAGATCTTCTTTGATCTTTCATCCAAAAACGCATTCTAGTACACTATAGTCTTTTGTTGTATCCTTTTTCATGAAGAATCTCCCATAGAGATTCTTCTTCTTCTGCATTCATCTTCTAAAAAAAGAAACTAAAAAACATTTAATACGATGAGATCAGAAATTTCATTTTATCTGATCTTCAAATCTGTGTTGATGAGTTTGAGTTTTTTACATATGAAAGAGATGGGAAGAGGGAAGATAGAAATAAAGAGGATAGAGAACACAACGAATCGGCAGGTGACGTTCTGCAAGAGAAGGAATGGTCTTCTGAAGAAAGCTTATGAGCTTTCTGTTCTCTGTGATGCTGAAGTTGCCCTCATCGTCTTCTCCAGCCGTGGCCGCCTCTATGAGTATTCTAACAACAAGTAATATTCATTTCTCTCTCTCTCTCTATATATATATATATTTATTTATTTGTTTCATTTTCTGTTGCACATGATGATTATTCCCGTCTTCATTGTTTTTTTTTTCTGTCTTTCATGATCTATGAATCAAACATTTTCTAGATTATAACAAAACGGTGTCCCTTCTTTCTTTATTTTCCTCCTCTTCTTTTCTTTTGCTCTTCTTTTTTCAAGGCACAAATTTATGTTCAAAGTTTTCCTCAAAAGTAATATTACTTTGAAAATTTGAAAATGAAGTAATGTTGTCCCTTACCGTTGTTAACAGTCAACTAGGTCAAAAGAAAAAAAATCCAGAATGACATTGAACCAAAAACAAACATTCGAAACAACATTGCTTCTGATTAAAAATTTTCTGAGCAAATTAATACATTAACCCTTCTTTTTATTAATTTGTCTCTCTGTATGTCTGAGTGTTCCAATTAGGTAAAAATCTTGTCCATGCGAATTATGATTTTTTAGCACACTGTATAAATAATATGATGCCAAATTTTTTTTTTTTAGGGCATATGCATTGAGGAAATAATTAGTTCTTAGATGTTCATCAATAACTTGGAACTTCCATAGATAAGTAGGCTTCTGCACCAGAGAATTTCCATGCTATAGTTGGATTTGTAGAGCATGGAAAGAAAAACCACACGCGCGCGCGCGCTCACATATAGATATAAATATATATAAATCAATTGAAACATTTTCTTCTGTTTAAATGCATATTTTTAAGAAATATGTTTGAACTTTGGACAAAACATATTAAACATAGAAAGAGAGAAGAGAAAATTGATTTAATCAATTTAAATAACAAAAATTTACAAAAATGAAATCACACTCCTCCATTTCATATCCAGCATCGATAACCCTTAATAAATATTACCTAAATATGTCAACATTATAAAAATAAACAAAACATAAACTGGACATTTAAAAATTAACAAAACTAGACAGAATCAATTCAGAATATGGTATATAAGTAAATTTAACAGTTAAAATAAATTAAATTAATTAAGTATGAGATGAGAAGAATTGATCATCATGTATATATTTGTCAATAAATTGAAAGCATAACTTCAACTTTATAAATTGTGACAAAGCTAGCAGACAAATGACTACGGAATTTGATCGTTTAATTAATTTAAGTTCTCTAAATCTATATAAGAAAGCTCTTTCATGTTAAATGAATAATAAATTTACGAGGCTGAAATTAATTGATCAAGATGAGTCATTCTGTCAAAAAGAGAAATGAGTTATAATTACAAACTAATTCACAAGATTCAAGTTATTCTTTAAATATATGAAGCCATCTAGTATTAGATGGAACTCCTAATTTTTTTTCCTGATTCACAAGATTGAAACTCAGTCTCAAGCTTTAGCCTTTACTTCACTATTGTGGAAACCAGAATTCTGATCTTCTAACCAGAAAGAACCACTTTGATGCTGCTATATATTTTTAGATCCTTTTGTCTTCTGCTTCCATTTTTAGCTTTCTAAGTCTCTCTCTCAACCTTTTGCATGTTCATCTTCAAGGGACAGAAAGTCAAAATTTCTCTGCTGTAATTTCAGTTCGTTTCGAGGATATATACATATATATAAATATTTATATATATAATTCACTTTAAAAGCTTTATTTACTTTTTCCTTACATAAAAACCTTGCATGAAAATGGTGAAATATGGGAGTTTTGTAGGCCTTTCCAATCATATTGGTTAAATTTATTACTCCAACTTCTTCTTCAGATTCAGAAGACAGTACAAATCTTCATGAGAACTACTTTATATCTCGAAACTATGAGTCTTGCTGCTCAAAGAATTTAAGATTCATGATTCCCTTTCAATGTTTGTATAGGAGTATGGGTTACATAGATTTGTCCTATTTTCAACCTAGAAGGTTTTTGTTTATACTTTTTGTACTCACTCTGCCACGAAAGTATAATGCCTGTCCAGTTCTTGATATAATGTCCACTTTAACAAAGAAATTGAAACATAAAGTGGATCTTAAATTCAGTACCAAAGGGAGTAACAAGCTACACTGTTCATTAACTGTATATTATAATAAGAGCTTGCTATCTAGTGTATCTTGAAATGCATGGGAATAGATATCTAATTATAAAGTAGGGTTAATATAATATTTGATCACTTAAGTTTGCCTTGTTTTGGGTTTACTCCCTCAAGTTTCATTCTCTTTAAATCACTGGTCTCTATAATTTAAAAAACCTCAGTTTGTTTGGCCATTGAGAAACGAAAACCCACTAGTGTAAACTTGACAATCCAAATATTATATTAACATATAAAACATAACACAATATACACACAATATTTTGACAAATTTAATTTCTAGCTCTTAGGGTTTGTGTGATTTTCTCAGTAAGAAAAGTACACGTAAGATTATTATGGAAATGAATCAGGTAGGCTTCCCCCTTTTTTGTTATCATTATATATATATTTGGAATACTCAATTACATAATATTTTCGTAATTTATTTTTATATATAAACAACTTTAATGCTTTTTCAGTGAAGGGTATTTCTTAAATTGATATAAATTGATACATTTGAAACAGATTGAGACAATATATATTTATATGATTTAAGCTGATGTAAAGAAAAAGTGCAATTTACCAAGTTCTTATATCCTAAGCATATATCATATCCTACAAGCTATTAATAATGTCAACAAGTGAAGTTATATTTTCTAATTAATTAATCTACCTTTTATTATCATTTATTTGGTGAAATACGTCTTAATCAACAAGTAAGGTAGAGTCTATTCAACTTTATTCACCATTTGCACACACATTTTGAAATTAAACTTGTCATTTCCTCCACTTAAACTTGTAATTGGATGCTCCGTAGTTACTATTGAACTTATAGAAAATTAAAAGGGTTAATATAATTTTTGGTCCTTAAGTCTGCTTTAATTTTGGTTTTGGTTCCTTAAGTTTCATTTTATTTCAAACATTGATCCTTAAAATCTAATAAAAATTGGCTCCATTTTGCCTTTGGAAGAACCATAACAATTGGTTTTAAACTGAGGGACCAAAACCAAAATTGAGGTAATCTTGAAGGACAAAAAATTGTATTAACTCAAGTTAAAATCCCTTTCTTGAGACCTCGTAATAATTCCATTTGAAATAACCGATACCAATTAAGCTGGTAGACAAATTAAGATGAAAGAGAAAAGCAGAGTTGTTGTGTCAATAAATCGGTGAACCAACGCCAATGTCTTTGCATTCAAATCCTTCTTTTGTGTGTGTGTGTGTGTGTGTGTGTGTGTGTGT
>QFDD01001783.1:0-21827 GCA_006871305.1 Vachellia collinsii | reverse complement strand
TGACGTGGCAATAGTTGGGTGCAAAAATGGAGGTCACCGGAGGATATAAACTGGAGGGGAAATGAACCGAGACACATATATACTGTGTGTGTGAGTGTGAGAGAGAGAGAGAGAGAGAGAGAGAGACGGTGGTGGGAGAGAGAGAAAACAGGACGATGCATAAGCATAGGTCATACAATTTATCACTTTCTGATCGATTCTCTATTCTGAGATCGAATTCTTTCTCATGATTGAATCTCGCCGGCAAGTCAAAACTTCCCGTAGATTAGAAATCTTCGGTAACTGGAACCTGCTTCGTCGTCTGAATCCAGGATGGGAAGCGTTAGTAATAGCGTAGAGACTGTAAATGCTGCGGCCACCGCCATCATCACCGCCGAGTCCAGAGTTCAACCCCAAACCGTTCCGGTACGTCTCTCTCTCGTGTGTGTGTGTGTGTGTATGATCCTAGTAGAAAAGCGAATTTTATGGTACGTGTCTCTATTTCAGTCTTCTGCTTCGAAAATGGGGAAACAGCGTTTAAGGAGTGAAAATGGGATCTTGGGCTTTGTGTTTTATTTCTTTTCTTTTCTTCCGTTTTTTTTCCCGAGTGTTAAAGGTCTAGTTTTAATTGACCTAGTGATGGCGTTGAAATTTTGATGATTACTTTAAGCATTTTCACACTGTTCCTTATGGCTGGGTAAAAGTTACGGCAAAAAGGAAATGGAATTTTTGGATCTAGCCCTCTTTTTGCTAATCTAATTATGAATCTGATAATTTCATTTCGCTCCGAAGCTGATCGCCCAACATCTTTGTTCTTCACTAATTATGAGGATGGCTCCTATTCATGGGTCATATGTATTTTGCACAGTGCAATCGATTCAATTAACTATCAGAGATCTATTAATTTAGAATGCTACTAGTTTGCCCCTGCTATTCTAATATCTCTCTGTATGAACTAGAAGATCTGACGCTAGCCCTTTTATTTCGCAACTGCGCATCGTGCTTTACGAAACCATATTCTGTGGACAGTGACCAATCCTCGGGAAGAAAGACTTGGCATAGTATTTCTATGAACATTTTTGCCTGGTGATGATGATGTTCGCTTAACTGAGATGGTTGAGTCCATGAACTCCACCTTTGCCCCCCTGTTCCTCAAACAATTTGCAATCTATCTATTCCTCAGACCTTTGCCTTGCAATCAAGTTGCTTTGTTTAGGTTTGTTCCGTAGTTTCTATTTTTGGGTTTCCTATGCTGACATTTGGAAAATTGTTATATATTGTAATGCTATAATTTCCGGGTCATGCTGATAATTCATTTCATTTTGCGCGGTTCATCACTGCTGAATGGCGTAGTTTGAGTATAGACTGCACAATTAATTTCAATGAGGCAATGAATTGTATAAAGGGATTGTTGTTTTGGACTTACACAATGGTTTTCTTGGTGCTGCTCGTTACTTTTGTTTATAAAACTTAACTGTTCCTTTTATGCATTTAGTTGATATAACAATTGGTCACGCTTAGTAAAAGCTGAGATTTCTTTGTTTTTATTTACAATGGATATGCTAATGACTCTTGGCTTTAGTGGAACCCCTCTCACATAGGAATGATAGGATCCTTTAAAAGTGTGCAAGAGAACCAGTAGACTTCTTAAATGCATGTGTATGCTGATTTGCTATCAGGAAATCTATCTATCATTTTCTTACAAAAAGCTTATTCTAGTTGTTTGACCGAAACTGTTCCGGAAACGACGGGACAGTTTTTAGTTTTGTTCTTAAATTGCTGTCTTTCTTTCAGGTGCATCTCCAAATTGTCGCGTTATTGTTTTTCGTCTGTCTCTAACCGATTATTTGTCTCTCTTACATCACCAATAAGGACATCATCTCAATTAGAATCAATGTTTAAGGAAAAACTTTTAAAATACTATTTGTTTCCAAAAATGGTGCAGTATTACTTCAGATTAAACAGTTAGTAAAGTGTAATTGAATTGCCTGAATTGCAATAATATATTGAGATAAATTGATGTTTAATGTAAAGAATTTTATTATTTGCAATACCTTGGCGGACAAACAGCTGGAATATCTTTCTTTGATTATTCATTCATAAACACTGATTCTCACTATGTAATGATTGTTTAAATAATAAATGAGTCTGTAAAGTTGAAAATAAATGTATTTAGTGGACAAAATTGGACAAAATCAATGTTCGTGACTTTCTGTTGTGGAAAAGTGTAGTTTAGCTTTGTTCTTTTTCGTGTAAGAAATACTTTGATTGCCACTTACAGATGAAGGTCATGTTTTGGCTCCATAGCAACTTGTGGTTTTTAAGTTTTCTTGAATCAATTGCAGAAAAAACGTTGGGGTGGCTGCTGGAGCCTATACTGGTGTTTTGGATCTCAGAAAAGCAGCAAGCGAATTGGCCATGCCGTTCTTGTTCCAGAACCAGTTGCAACGTCAGGCCCAGATAATACAACTGCACCAAATACTTCAAATGCCATTGTAATGCCATTCATTGCACCTCCCTCTTCTCCTGCATCTTTCCTGCAATCTGATCCTCCTTCTGCCACACAATCACCTGCTGGATTACTTTCACTCAACTCTCTTTCTATCAATGCCTACTCTCCTGGTGGACCTGCTTCCATGTTCACTGTTGGTCCTTATGCCTATGAAACCCAGTTAGTTTCACCACCAGTATTTTCTAACTTCACAACTGAACCATCAACTGCTCCTTTCACTCCCCCTTCTGAGTCTGTGCAGTTGACTACACCTTCATCCCCTGAGGTGCCATTTGCTCAATTGTTGGCATCTTCATTGGACCGGGCTCATAGAAATAGCGGGACTAATCGGAAGTTTACATTATCCAATAATGAATTTCTACCTTATCAGCAGTATCCTGGAAGCCCTGGTGCTCAGCTCATATCACCAGGATCAGCCATTTCAACTTCTGGCACATCCACTCCATTCCCTGATAGGCGCTCTTTTCCTGAGTTTCGCAAAGGAGAAGCACCAAAGATATTGGGCTTTGAAAACTTCTCCACTCGTAAATGGAGTTCAAGGCTTGGATCTGGATCATTGACCCCAGATGGTGCTGGGCAAGGTTCAAGACTAGGTTCTGGATCTTTGACACCTGATGGTGCTGGACTAGCATCCCGGCTAAGTTCTGGTTGTTTGACACCAGATGGTATGGGCCAGGATTCAAGGTTGGGTTCTGGGTCATTGACACCTGATGGCATGGTGCCAACTACTCGAGACTGCATCTTTGTGGAAAATCAGATTTTGAAGGTAGCTTCACTTGGCAATTCAGAGAATGGGTTTCACACAAATGCAGCACTAGTTGATCACAGAGTCTCATTTGAATTAACTGGAGAAGATGTTGCACGTTGTCTTGCCAATAAATCAGGGGTATTGGTTCGAAACATGTCAATGTCTTCGCGGGGTATATTGGCTGAGGGTTCTTGTAATGTAGAAAAAATGCAAAAAGACACCGTCAAGTGTACTTTATGTTCAGGGGAAGCTTCACATGATGTGGCTGACAACAAAGCTCTTGGAGAAGGGGAGCACTGCTGTCAGAAGCACCGTTCTGTTATTTCTTCCAAAGAATTCAATTTTGACAACACAAAATGTGATGTTTCTGGTAATCCTTCCAATGGCTCCGAGTGGTGGGTTAACAAGAAGGTTGATGGTAAGGAAGGTAGATCAAGTAACAGTTGGGCTTTCTTTCCAATGCTACAGCCATAAATCAGCCGAGGACGATCTTTTCCAACATTACTTGACCATGTATGGTTCAAAGGCTAAATGGGTTTTCATTACTGAATTATTATTAGCTTACTAATGCAAATCTGAAGGCAACTTTGTTTCATGAGCAGTTCTTCCGGCCTTAATGATAATGGTCGTAGATGGATAATAGATGACAGCAATAGCCATCGTGAAAGAGTTCCTTTAGGAGTTAGTACCTTAGGTGAAATGCAAGGGGAGCATAGTTAGTAGGGACCACTACAGTGGGTTCTAAATTCTAATTGAGCATTAGAATTTGGCATTTGATCCTTTCAAGTATACATAAATAGCTAAGTACAGGTATCTTCTGTTGTGGATTATTGTATCATTTCTTGTGCAATAATGAGGATTTTTTTTTTTTTTTCCATTTGAATTGTTATGAAGAAACTGCATATCATATTTAATAGAGTTCCCACCGGTATGCCCTGCAATACTTTGCATTGGTGGGGTTCTCCGTAACAGATACTGATATTTTAGAGGTGGGTTCCCCTATTCAGCCTTTTCCCATCTCTGTTTTCTCCATATTTGTACCCTCTAAATGCAGCAATGGGAGCGACCTCCATCAGCTAGCACATTCTGTTATCCACCTGCCAAAATCTAATGTATGGTCCAGATGTATGAAAATGCCACTGAAAGGCTGCTACCAAGTTGCTCTCTCACTATTTGCTGATTGGTGGAAATTGATTTATGTCTTATTAAGCCTAAGGTAAAGGAGAATTTTTTTTTTTATATATATATATATATATATAAAGCTATTGATGGATGGGTATGATGGAAGAGATTCCATATTTTTTGTAAATCTTAAATTCAAGTTAATAAAAAAGGTTATGTTAGGAGCATTAGTTATTTGAATTAGCTTTTTTAAGTGATTTTATACAATTCGAGGTAAGTATGTGAGCTGAGTTTTATTTTGACTTACGTGAAAGTGTATTTTAAGAGATGTTTTCCAAATAAATATTTTTACAAGAAAGTAAGAAAAAAAAAAGGTAAAATGATTGAAAATTGATTAATCTGATGGCAGTGAGCAGGCTCGTCGTGGGGGACCCTTCTGGTGTTGAGCCAGGGTAGTCGTGTTGGATTGTTTCTTGTTGTCCTCTTGTCTCTTACAGGCTGCCAATAATAATTTCTCCAGTGGACAGGTTTCGCTTTCACCCCCGAAGACTTTTATTACGAATTTAACACAAGGGTGCCTGTTTCATTCTACTACCTCAAGCAACAGCAAAGTGTCGCTTCAAAGTAACTGATGTGTAGTCATGACTTGAATGGAAAAGAAATTTTACATGACACATGCATGCAAACATGGATTACTATAATGGTCAATTTTTTTATTAAAAAAAATAATGGTAAATTTTTTTCAACCCGGGTTGATTTACGATTTAATTTTTTAACTTTACCTTTTTAGGGTAAAAATCGTCATTCACAGATTAAATTTCAAGAACCATCCTCGCAAAATAAATGAATAAAGGAAAAGAAAGCAAAAGGAGAACAGACTTTTTATGTGTTTTAGGCTTGAGACCCTCAAGTATATCTTTTCCCCCCCTTTTTTGCCGATAGATAGTCAATCATTGCGCTTATGATTATTTCAGAATAATGGTTGTACGTTATTCCTTTTCGTTTGTTATTTTTCATTGTCGATATATTTCATCCTCTGAGATTTATTTATTTATTTATTGTTTATCTTAAATTTTAATATTTTAATTATTACATTAAATCTAAACTGGAAGATTGGCCAAAAATCCCAGATTAAAATATTATTGGCCAATGGCCCCTGAAATTTAGAAGAGGAATGAGGTCAGTCAAAGTAAATAAGAGTGAGGATAGAATGACAAAATTGTCCTTGTATGGCTTTCATTCCCTTCATCTTCATCTGCTATGGATGAGTGATCGAGACGGAATTGTCGCTTCTGGTTCGATACAAGATGGTTGTACCAAAATAATGTAGTATAATGGACAACCTATCGTTCTTCTCGAGGAGCGGTTTATTGATTATCCTAGTCTAAATTGGAAATTAAAAACATGTTGAACTGGGTATGAAAGGGGGGTTTGATTTATAAAACAAAATTGTGATGCATAACTGAGAAAATGTATGTAGTAAATCTTTTTGGTCTTTTTAATGAATGAAAGTATACTTTGTATTAAAGGGAATACGCTATAAAATAGGCTCTTAGTGATGGAAACTCAGCTTTCCTTGGTCTTACTTTGATATGGGAATTTAATATCTCCGAGTCTAATTGAAAACCCCCAAGCAATCGTTTAGGTCCAATTATTTAATTAATGAAAACTCACTTGAATCCAAGCTTCTTAAAACATTGTTAAAGACTACTCAGTGTGTTGATGGATGAATGATGCTCATTCTCAATGGATTGCAATCACAACCACATAAACCAAATGAACAAATAACCACCAACAATCATTGACAATTAAATAAACACAATGAATCAAACATGAAATATATGTATACAAATCAACATGAAACAACATCCAGTCCAAATACTTAGTCTAATCAAGAGATTACAAATCTGTAATCACAGTTTACATAGTAGTGGAAATCTTTAAATCTAAAGATCTCTACAAGTGGTCAAACATAAGATTAGACTAGAAATACTCCCCAATGAATCCAAGAGCTTAGGCCTTGTTCTCCATCACTAAGAGGCTAAGGTTTTAGCCTCTCATAGCTCTAGAAACGCAGCTGCAATCATAGGTACTTTTTGCCATGAGAGGAGTGAAGATGAGGATGGAAATGTGAAGAAGGAAGTGATGGTTGGGGTTTAAACGGTTTATAATGGTGGAAGATGATGGAAAATGAAAGGAGAATGGATGGAACTTGTTGGCTGCTTTAGAGAGAGAGAGAGAGAGAGAGCTTCAAATCTTGACATCTGCAGAATGGGCTCTCCCCTTTCGTGGTGGCTCTTCCCTTAGGTATAGGAGACTGCTGACCTAATCCAAAATGTATAGATGCATTTTCACACTATTAGGTTGCGACCTCACATTCATTAGGTCGCGACTTGAACATGAGTAAGTCGCGGCATTAATATAATTAGTCGCGACCTGATAGATTAACACAGCCTTTGGGATTACCTTCAAGTCGTGACCTATTTGTTATAGTCGTGACTCAAAAGGCATAGTGGCACCCTACTTGCAATTCCTTCCTTTCAACAAACTATAGCTCCTTCAAAACTCATGATTGGGCTTGAATATCTCCTCCACATGCTTGCAACAAAGGCAAAGAGCCTTGTTAAAGAATCAATCACTGAACTTCAAAGGCATGTATAGTTGAAAGAGATAATTCACTCCTTTTCCTCCCTTGTGTCAGTAAATATGCAATGCATGGATCGGTATAGACAAAAGAGACCTAAATGTACGCAAGACAGGGTAAAAGTGTCATAGAATACCCAAAAATAGGCAGGAAAACCATGTAAATATTGATGTTAATCAATGAGCAGACAAAAAAGTTGGAACCAACCCTATGGCGATGCCAAAGGAAGTTACCAATGGTGGGACAAAGCACAATCTCTTCCTTGAAGAGTCATTCCATAGCCTCCAATCCTATTGGAATGGGTTGTATGAGACATGCCTTCACATCTAGGACCTCTTCATTGTAACATCCTAATTTTTAATTACCTAAAAATAAAATCTAAACTCAAAGGATGAAGGGTTAGGTTTTAAAGCACAGGAAAAGACCATTGGCAAGAAAAATACAAGATAGGAGGATTTATAAGAATTTAAATTAATATAGTAAGCTTGAAATACAAATAAAGGAAATTGTGATCAAACTAATTAGTAAAACATAATTGGGAATGATTCGGCTCTAGTGTACCAAAACTTTAAACACTTAAAAAGCCTACATTAAATAATTAAATAATAACACTATTATAATGGAAAAATAGTGTAGGTGGCTTTTCTGCTCTTGTCATTATTAGCATACTTTTTTATCATGTAACATGAAAAGCATTTTAACCCCTTTTCTTTCTAAAAAGGCACCATCTATGATGAATTTTGGGAAAATTACTGTAAGATCCCAAGTAACAGAATTAATATCAGCAAGGTCTCAAAAGGTTGTTAATAGTAGCTACTTCACTTGTCAATTGTGCTCTTCAACTTGTCAATGGGATCTTACTCATATTAATTTTCTTATTTGGGACCCTATAGTAATTCCCTTATAAAATTTTGGGATATGAATTATTAGTGGCCAATATTCATGAAGCGGAGAATTATGGAAAATCAAGAAAAATCCCATAAAATTATAAAAGTGTTATAAAATAGAAAAGTTAGAGTATAGAATGCATGGCAAGGCAATAAGTAGTTGGACAAGAGAGTAAAGGAGAATATTTCATTCACTTGTGATTCTAGGTATCAATACCTTATACATTACCTTTATTTATAGGCTCCCAACCATTAACATATGAGCCTGTGGTTACAAACAAATAATGTCAAATATAATGGTATTAACCATAATAAATTCCTCACAAATCATTCATTAGGAGATTTTGGGTATTAAGTATAAATAATCCTAAGAGTTGGGTGTTATGGACATTCATATGCAAAATATTTACAACAAAAAGACTAACATTTAAAATTTGGCTAAAATCCAAGATTCGTGAAGAATATTTATCTTCTCAAATTAATTAATTCAAAGACTTTGTGTTTCTAAGGGAATCGCGTAAGATAAGGATTAATATAATGATGACGCTCAAGTTATGTAAAACTAAGTCATAAAATCCTTGAAGTTCAAATAAGAAATCTAGGACTATCAAGAAACCTTGTACCAGTAAAAAAGCACATTACTCAGAAAGAGAGGTATTCTTGAGAGTTTCAAGGCCATTTCGGAGAACAGAAGTCATCTAGAAGGAGAATGGCTCTCAAAGTCTTCAAGTAGGGTCTCTAGAAACATTTGCTCTCCTTTTCCCAATAATGTTTATTTCTAAAACAAATAAAAAAATATGAGTGATTATATCTCAAGGAGGGTTGTAAAGGTTAAAAGAAGATTACAATCAAGATCAGAGCATATAAGACCCCAACTTTAAGACAGAAACAATCTTACCCTAAAAATGAAATGTAGTAAAGGTAAACAAGTGTTCAATTGAGATTAAGTTCCTCTTAAAAATGGCTTAGGCTATCATAGTTCAAATTGATTAGGTGGAGTAGAATTCACTAAGTTTTTTAATGGAAAACCTCAACAACTCATTGAGTCTAGGATTTCACTCAATGAACTCAATTGAGTAAAATCCTATTAAAAACACTTAGTGTGTGTAGTGAGAATGATCAATGCAAAAAATCCAATGCAACCATCAAAAATTCATAATTAAGCACAAATAGGCTAAATAAGAGAGCAGAATAATTATTACAATGAAATAACATATGAGACTTCATATATCAAAGTGCACTATAAGGATCAATCCAACTGCACATAATGAGAATCAAAATTGATTACAATTATAATCAAACATCCAAATTACAAAATCATAATCTCTAACTCATAAATTAATGAATCTATAATGAGGATGTGGATTAAAACTCTTACTCCCCTTTTAAGCTCTTAGAACTCAAACTATTGCCCTTCTCAAGAGGAAGGGGAGTGCCTAACCACTCATGTAGGTATGAAGCATATCAACTTGATGTGCCCCTTAGCTCCCCATTGTGGATGATAGCAAAACTGGTGATGTTAGGGTTTTGGTGAGAGTAGAGATGGGAAGAAGAGTTATGTGAGTGAATATGGAGGCTAGGTATGGAGGGGTAGTGAGTGAATGGATGAAACTATTGGAAATTGTGCCCTATGGCCAATTATTGTACTTTGAGTATATTTTAATTAATGAATTGTTCATTTTTTTCATTATCATAATCTTTGCATGTTTTGTTATGATAAATTGTCTTGGATAAATCATAGGGATTATCATAAATCTCCATGGCTGATCATTTATGCAGGAGCAAAGATGAAATAAGGCTATTATGACTTCAAAATGTATAGAGATACTAGTAAAAGTCATAGGCACTTGTAAGAGAGTATAAGGTGCTGGAATGACCCACTGTGAGATAGCTCCATGGATTTATGTCATGAGCTTGTCTCACAAACAACTACGTCATTGTGCCCTTTGACTTGAGATCATCATGGATTCCAACATGAGAGTCGCTCAGCTTTGACCTAGTCAAAAGTCACTTTTGATCCATTGATGATAAAGACTATGTTCAGGATTAGTGGATTCCATGCAGAGAAATGTGAATGGTCAAGATAGGATTTGTTCCTCACATTGTTAGAGAGAGATTGCTGGGCCCCTCAATGATGGAAAGGTAGTTCAATCTCTTTAGTCAGACTACTCAGGGATTGAGAAAGCAATGGTTGAGAATATGAGGATGACAATCTCCATGCCTCATCTTTGACCAGAATATCATGTGACAAAAGGGACAATGATATAGTTGTATAATAATTTGTATCGGTTTACAGATCCTCATGTGAATTGCGTAGTCATAATGTCTTGCTAGAGGTTGCTTGTTACTTGTGGGCTAATATAGTCACTAGCCCACTACCAACTTCATATGGGCCTATAGGGTCACACACAAAATGGCCCAACAAGAGTTAAAGTGTCCAGATGCATTGAATCAAGATTCAATGAATATTCTTAAGAGGATATATATATGTGTATATATTAAAATTCATTTTTTTGTATATATAATATATTCATGTGTATATATATACTACATATATTGACATGTAAATATATTATGTACATGATGAAGATATAATATTTATGATTTCTTTTGATAGATATATCGTAGATTTAAATTATAAAGATAAATTAAATCTTGGATTCATTTTAAAAGATAGAATAAATCTTGAATTTAATTTATAGAGATAAATTAAATCTTGATTTCAAAGATAAGATCTTGGATTTGATTTATAAAGATATATTAAACGTTGATCTATCTTAATATTATATTTTATTTAATTTATCAAGATAAATTAAAGATTATCCTCTTTTGACTCCTTATACAAATTAAATAAATTGGTTAAATTATATCTGTTGGACAGATATAGATAAACCCATCTTTATTTAATATCTTGGATTTTAAGTTTTTGATATGATTTGAATTTTGAAATAGATAAAAAATAGACTTCAAAATTCAAAAGGATAAGCTCTGAATGTCTATAAATAGATGGTCAGAGCTATCCATTAATGATTGATGATCTATAATCAAAAATAAAAAATTATAGAGAGAAACCAAGAGTGAGAAGGAGATCCAAGAATCGGACCCAGAGACACTAGCACGTGTTCGTGTTGCAAACACCATACGTGTGGATACCGGTAGAGGAAGTCGATCAAAGCTGTTGGCTTCTTGAAACTGAGCAAGAAAGGAAAAGAAAACGCTTCAAGAATGGTACGTTTCTTGACTACACGATTTAAAAGCCTTCAATGGAACCTTGGAAGGGATTGGGAAAAAATTTTAGTCTTCCGTTGTAGCTTCCAGTCACGACAGTGGTATCAAAGCTAGGTTGACTATGCTTTTAATTAAGTTGTGTTACATATGATGTTGGCATGATGTATGCTTTTTTGATGCATTCTTGAATTCATATATGCTTTCTTGGATTAAATCATGGTATATGGTATATGCATTTTTTATTAGATATATGAGTTCTTGAAGCATTCTTGATTAGATATATAAGTTGTGCTTTCTTAGATTAATTCATTTGTATATATGTGATATATTTGAATTCATACATATGATGTATATGAGTTGTTGAATTCATTAATATTGTGCGTTCTTGAATTCATATATGCATTCTTGAATTAAAGCACGATATATGATATATGTGTTCTTGATATATGAATTCTTGAAGCATGACAATTGATATCTTGATGAGATCTTGATGCATTCTTGAATAATGTATGTAATGTTCATGGATATTGTATACGTTTATCATAGTGCATGCATTTTGCATTGTTAGATATTCATTCCTTCTGGACTTGATGGATGCGTTCTTGCAATGTTCATGGATTCTTGAATTATATATGTGATATACAATTCATTTTTGTTTTCAAAGTGCATGCGTTCTTGAATTATATATATGTGATATACATGAGAGATTTTGATACACTATATATGCCAAGTTCATGGGAATATGATCTGATTCATTATACATAGAAGTGTTAATTTTGGCATATATAGCGGGACCGCCGTGACTACTTATTCGCAGCAGTTTATATATGTACGAGATATCATCCTTCATTCTGCTACTTTCATATTATATGGAAAATCATATCTCATAGTATGTGTTATCATCTCTCATATTGTTACTTTTCATGTTATATGGGTTATTATCGCTCATAAGGATGAGTTAATATCTCTCTTGTTACTTTTATATGTGTATGAAATATCATCCTTCATTTTGCTACTTTTATATTATATGGGAGATCATATCTCATAGTGTATGAGTTATCATCTCTCATATTGTTACTTTTCATATTGTATGAGTTGTTTTTCAACATGTTTATTGCAAATATGATTGGGTATGGTGACTCAATATGGCTCTAGATTTTACAAGGGTTGTCAATTATCTTCATTCATTTCTTAGAGGTCCTCTCATGGGCTTGGGAAGATATAGGTTAAGTGAGCCATATTGTATCACATTTATCTTTATGCTTCTTATGATTAGATCATAGCATGGATATATTTGTATGAGATGCAAACTGTCTCATATACATATAAAACATTTAATCAAAACTCTGAAATCTTAAGTGGTAATGCCATCAATATGCAAACACTTGTCACAACCTTGATCACTCAACTTCATATTCCACCAAAGTGGATGGCTCTTGATTTATCTTGGTTAGACAATCATGGTTAATGCTGCTACTCATAAAGGTTCCTTATTATTTTGACTTAATTGAGATTATCAAAATGGTTTTGGATCTCAAGGCATTAGATGGATTAAACATGCCTATATATGATGATAAGATGATTGAATCCCATAAAGGATCTAAGAGTTACATGTGATGTAATTGGTAAGGTGTTACCTACTTAAATAGTTTGGTTTAAGCATCCTACCAAAGCGAACTTAAATTTAAGTGAAATATCGATCTTAGCCCACTAGTTATTATTTTAAACATTTTAATTTAGTGGGAGTTTACTCACACACACTTTGAATATTTCAATTGTAGAATCATGTCCAATAGTAACACTGCTATGTTGTCAATATGGTCGGTCCTTGAGAAGGACAAACTTAATGGGACAAACTTTTTGGATTGGTTCAGGAACTTGAGAATCATTCTCAAGCATGAAAGAAAGGCGTATGTCCTAGATGAACCCATTTCTAAATAGCCTACAGCCACTGCTCCCAGAGCTCAGAGAGATGCTTACTTGAAGCCTAAGGAAGGCTCTGTTGATGTAGGTTGCTTGATGCTTGCCACTATGGTTCCAAAGCTCCAAAGAGATCTGGAACTCATGGAGGCATATGAGATGATTGTCCATCTCAAGGAAATGTTCCAGCAACAATTAAGGCAATAGAGGTATGAGATCACCAAAGATCTACACTCCTACAAGATGGCTGAAGGTGCATCATTTAGCACTCATGTGTTAAAGATGAAAAGCTATATTGATCATGTTGAGAGGCTTGGATTTCCCCTAAGCTAGGAGTTAGCTACATATTTGATCTTGAACTCACTCCTGGAGAGTTACAACCAATTCATCATGAACTACAATATGAACAACATAGGGAATCTGTTTCTAAACTACATGGGATGCTTAAAATAGCTGAGCAGAGCAATAAGAAAAGACTAACACTGTTTTGATGGTTCAAAAAGGAAAGGGTAACAAAAAGAAAGGCAAGGGCAAAGGCAAGGGAAATGGCAATGGCTCATCTGGTAGGACCAGAGAGTCAAACAAGTCCAACACCAAGCCCGCGTCCAAGAAGGCAAAGCCTCCAAAGGAAGGAGTATGATACTTCTGCAATGAGCCAGATCATTGGAAGAGGAATTAAAAGCTCTACCTTGAAAATCTGAAAAAGAAGAAGGATAGTAAGACTATCGCTTCAAGTATTTATGTTATAGACATTCACCTTTTTACTTCCATTGCATGGGTATTAGATACTGCATGTGGTTCTCCCATCTGTACAAATGTGCAGGGTTTGAAGGATAGTAGAAAGCTGAAGAAGGATGAAGTGGACCTACGAGTTGGAAACAGAGCAAGAGTTGTTGCTTTAGCCGTAGGCACTTATGAATTAGTTTTGCCCAGTGGGCTTTTGTTAATTTTGAACAATTGCTATTATGTTTCTGCTTTGAGTAGTAACATTATTTCACTTTCTTATTTGGATAAGGAAGGTTTTACTTCCATTACTAGGAATCGTAAATGTTCTATTTATCGTAGTGACATTTTTTACACTGATGGTGATTTGCATTTTGCTCATTATTTATTAAATTTAGAACATCCTAATAATGAAAATATCTATAACATAACTACCAATAAATAAAGTCCAACGACTTGAACCCAACATACCTATTGCATTGTCGTTTGGGCCATATAAATGAGAAATGCATTTCAAAACTCTATCAAGATGGATTTCTTAACTTGTTTGATTTTGAATCATACGATACATGTGAATCTTGTTTATTGGGAAAGATGACTAAGTCTCCTTTTACTGGACATAGTGAAAGAGCAATTGATTTGTTGGGCCTCATCCATACAGATGTATGTGGACCAATAAATACAACAACCAGAGGAGGTTATTTGTACTTCATTATATTTATAGATGATTTCAGTAGATATGGATATGTCTACCTCATGAAACATACATACGAATCTTTTGAAAAGTTCAAAATATTCCAAAATGAAGTACAAAACCAGCTTGGCAAAACAGTTAAAGCACTTCGATCTGATCGAGGTGGTGAATACTTGAACCAATAATTTATTGACCATCTTAGGAGTTGTGGGATAGTCTCACAATTGACTCCTCCAGGAACACTGCAATGGAATGGGGTTTTTGAATGGAGGAATAGAACCTTATTGGATATGGTTCGATTTATGATGAGTCAAGCAGATCTTCCACCATCCTTTTAGGACCACGCCCTAGAGACAGCTGCATTCACACTAAATCGTATTCCATCTAAGGCAATTGAAAAGACACCAATGAGATATGGACTAATAAAATGCCTAGTTTTGAGTTTTGATATTAAAGATTTGCGTTCCTACAACTTTATAATTGAGAGAGGATTCTCTCTACAGTTCTTTATTAAACTAACAACTTATCAAGGCTTGATCAACCTTGTGGCTTCTTCCAATATTTAGGGTCTTGTTCCTCGATGTTCAAGGGTTCAAGTGGATTGTTTCAACTTTTGTTTAGCATTCTTGGGGTGAGTATATTTCTAATTTGCTGTGGGATCTTGGGATCTTTTCCCTTTGGGTTAGCACCATATCAGAGCTTCGATTCTAAACTCAGGGTTTATCTTTCTGTTCATTTAGTTTGAATTTCACTCATTATTTTATCTTTTC
Organism: Vachellia collinsii; assembly: GCA_006871305.1. Classification (NCBI taxonomy): domain Eukaryota; kingdom Viridiplantae; phylum Streptophyta; class Magnoliopsida; order Fabales; family Fabaceae; genus Vachellia; species Vachellia collinsii. The sequence continues at coordinate 6,600 of QFDD01001783.1, read as the reverse complement.
TTGCATATGTTCTTTCCAGCTGTTTGCGAATTTCTTTCCATCTTTTCGTCAACTTCTTGTTCGTGTTTTTCAAAAATTAATAGGTCATTTTAATTGTTCAGATCTCATCTTTCTGTTTGTTTTGGAATTTTTTCAATCCAAGATTTCTAGGTTACATTTCATTCATTTCAAATTGAACGCATTTTCTGGGATTTCTAGGTTCAGTTTGTGTTCTTGTTTTCTATGTGGTAGATTTTGTATTTTCTTTTTTTGGAAAAAAAGAAAAAGATTCAAACAAAAGAGATTATAAAAAAAAAGAAAAGAAAATAAAAGAAGAAGTGAAAAGAAAAATTAAAGAATATCAGAAAAAAAGAGAAAAAAATGTGAAAAAAAATTAAAAAAAGGTGAGAAAAAAATTGCAATTGTTACGGTATAAGTGTTCAGAGCAAGTATTCATGTTCCTACCTTGAAATTGCTTTAATCTTTTCAATCTTTGTGTCATTCTTGATTTTCTTGAACAATATTTATGTCATTCATGAGTTTTCTGAAATTCTTTATTCTTTAAAGATCCTCAAGAGGAATTTAAAGATTGAAAAAAGGTACAATATGTATGTTGAAAAGGAACTTCTGAAGGATCTCAAATTTTACTACCAGGGCTTCAAAGAATAACATTGGTGTAGATCAATGGATGTCTAGCAATGAATCCAAGTCAAAATGAAACTTCTATAGAAAGTTGAAAGAGTTTAAATATGGCTTCATGTGTGCTGATGTATATTTTCAAGAGTTGAAGTTAGCTATGATCAGAGCATGTGTGGAGGAAACTCCAAGGGCCATTAAGGATCTTTTTGTAAGTGTGCTTAATCCTAAATTAGCCAATTTTGTGAATGGTGGAGCTTCATGAATATCAAAGATTTGGTTCCTCTAGTTGCTGAGCATGAGTGGAAGATCAAGCGAGAGGAAGTTTCAAAAGATATATCAAATTCAAAGGAGATTGAACCTATGATTGTTGCTGAGACAACCAAGGAGGAGAAAGAATTGAATATTGTAAATCATGAGGAGAAAACATATAGAAGAAGACCTCCCGATTCCAAATATCAATCTTGTGGTTGAAAGAGAATTGAATGCTAAAAATCATGCAAAAAAATGTATAGAAGAAGAACTCCTTATTCTAACTACTGATAGTGTGGTTAAAGAAGATCCCCTCAATGGTTAAAAGAAAAAATGAAAATATAAGTGGGAGTGAGTTTTGTGAGACTGTTATAGAGAGGAAAGCTATGTTTGAAGGAGAAAAAGAGGTTGAGAGTATAGAGTGTTCTCAAAATAAAGAGAGTAAAAAAGAGAATTTTGAATTGAGAGAAAAGAAATATGAAAAGAGTTGTGAGAAAAGTGAGATTTAGAGTTATTACAAGGACAATTCCATGATTAATAATCATTACTTTAATTCTGATTCTAGTTTGTTGTAGGTATTCTTAGACATGTTTCCTAAGAAGCCACTTGATCAATTTTTATCCTTAAAAGCATTGAGCTCTAATAGAACCCAATATTTACATGGTTTTCTTGAGTATTTCATGGTCTTTTGTAATACTTTTATCCTCATTTTGCATGCATTCATGTCCTTTCTTGATTACTTTGACTATGCACTGCGTTTTGCTGATAAAAGGGTAAAAATGAGTCATTTACCTCATCCAATTATAATTGCCTTATCTTTAATCTCTTTTCTTTTATTTGTAGGCATTTGGAGGAGATTTAAAGACTCAAGATGGACCATTGAAGGAGCCACAAGTCTATTTAAAGCAAAAAATCACCTTAGAAGTGCCTCTGTGTCACCAGGTTGCGACCTAAAAATATTAGGTTGAGACCTGAAAATCTCAGGTTGAGACCTGAAAATTTCAGGATGAGACTTGGAGGTATTTTCAGCAAAACTAAGCTCTCTGCATGTTCAAGGTGGTGACTTTACTTACCCATGTCGCGACTTGAGCCCATATAAATGAAACCATGCATTTTGGATTAGGTCATTCTCCATCTACACATAAACGGGGCAGCCACCACGACCTAGAGATGTCTCCACTCTGCAGATTTGCAGAGGAGAGCCCCCAGCACTGCTCTCTCAGCCTCCCAACTTCCCCATCCATTCCCTTTTCCATTTTCTTCATTTCTAACCATTTTTTGCACCTCCAACCCAATCAAACTAGTTCCACTATCTTCTTCTCCATAATTTCCACTCCCTTTTTAGTTTCTCTCATGGCAGAACATATATGTAGTGATAGTTGTGTTTTGGAAGCAATGAGAGGCTAAAATCTTTGGTCTCTTGGTGAAGGAAAACCAAGCTTGAGTTATGGGCTAATTAGGGAAGTTTTTCTTAGTCTTAATCTATGTTTGAAGTTGTGTTAATTATTTGTAGATTTAGGGATTCCTACTGTCATGTATACCAAGGTTATAGATTTGTGATTTTGTGATTGGACTATGTATTTGGATTGGATGATGTGTTTGTGCTAAATTACATATATGTGTTACAGTTGTGATTAATCCATTGTATCTACTTAGTTGCCAATGATTATTGATAGTTAATGTATGTGCTTAGATTCTGTGGTTGTTGATTTACAATCATTGGAGCATTTGCATCATCCATTCATTACACTCTAGGTGGTTTTAAACAATGATTTAAGTAGTGTCAATTAACTTGGATTCAAGTGGGTTTGCATTAATTAAATCATTGGACCTTAGTGATTGCTTAGGGTTTTCATTTAGACTTAGAGAGATTTAACTCTCATATCATTTTGAGAGCAATGAAAACTAAGTTCCCATCATCAAGGGCCTATCTCACCATACATTCACTTTGATTCAACCATTCATCTTCAAAGAAAAATACCAAAAAGATTTACTTCTTGCATTGTTTTGTTATTGCATCACCATTTTCTCAAATCAAAACCCCCTTTTATATATCTAAGTTCAACATGTTTTTGATAACCAATTTAAACTAGGTTTACCAATAAACCGCTCCTCGAGAAGAATGATTGGTTTCCCACTATACTACATTATTTTGGTGCAATCATTTTGTATTGAACTGGAAGGCGACAAAACTGTGTCTGATCAGTGGCGTCATTGCCGAGGAGCCAAGTAATTGGTTCCCAAGTAATTGGTTATTATCACCATTGTTGACTTGGGTAGATTCTCGTTGAACTTAGATTTAGCTTTCAATTTTGACATTGCATAGCATACAAATTTTGTGGAAATACAAACAAATATCTTGATTTTCTATCATACTTTTGCATTTGCATTTTGTATTTTTTTACTTGATCCGAAGTGTTTAGCCATTTGCCTAAAAGCTTTGAACATTTTGTATCATTTGGGAAGCATTTGGTTGACTAACTTGGTGAATTTTCATGAGAGCAACACTTTGTGACCTTCAGGTCTCAACTTGAAATTTTAGGCCTCAAGTTGAAATTCTAGGTTGCAACCTAAGATTTTAGGTCGCGACCTGGGAGTCTTAGGTCGCAACATAAGTTTTGAGGTCGTGACTTGAAGAATTTCAAGTCACAATTTAAACCTCTAGTTCCAGGATTGCTCTCAGTACATTTCAAGTCATGACCTGAGTGAATTTTTCATCCAAATTTGTTTTATAAGTGTCCCCATTTTCAAATCTGGTCTCGGTACACTTAAAGTCGCTACCTAGACATCCAAAGTTGCAACCTAAGTGTATTTTTTCATCAAAAATCCTTCTAAGTGTCCAAACTTATTGTTGCTTGCATGCATTTGATTTTTGCACATACCTTGAGAGTGTATAGCACTTTGTACACCTCAAGAATCACTGAGAATTATGAGAATTGATTGCTTTTAACTTTTACCACTTGATTTATCAATTTATCCTTTAAAATCTCTCTTTTTATAGAAGTTATGGGTCAAAACTCTAAAATCATACAACGTGAGCTAGATTTCCTTCAAGCCTCTATATTCAGGAAGAAGGAATATGCACTTGGTCAAGAATATGATAGTTCATTCCTCAATCCACCCTATGAATCTTACCATCAACCTTCATTTCAAACCTTTGAACCATCATTTCCACCCTATACTTCATATCATGAACCTCCGCCTCCATCACACAATCCATATTTTGACCCATATTTTGAACCTCAACCATCATTCCGACCATATGACTATCCACTTGCTCCACAATATGAACCATATCAACAACCTTCGTCTCCATCCTACTTACCTCCCTTTGACCCCCCATTCACTCCATATGACTATCCTTACCAATCCACTTTTCACCAACCTCAACCACCTCTTGGACCCTTCACTCCACTTCACTCTAGTACTCCCCAACCAAGGGACCTAGATATTCCTCCCTCTTCCAATCACTTGGATGTTCTAACCAGTACCTTGACAAGAAAGTGTGATGCACTCAAAGAGAAATACCTTGTGTTACTCATGAATCAAGGAACACCTGGAAACTCTAAAGAGATGGCCAATATTGATGAGTTCTTCAAGGAATATTATGATCATATGTCATGGGTACATACATAAGGTGAAAATGGAAATCCATGGCCTGTAGACTTACTAGAGAAGGATCAAGGAGTTCAAGCTCAAGATTTAACTGCCACTTCACATGTGGAGATTTTCTTGCCTCCTATGCCTCCACCCAAGACAACCATACAAGGAGTTGAGGTACAACAAGTACATTACCAACTTCTAGAGGAGTCATCCTATATCTTAGGTAATATTGCTCATGTACTTGAGGAGATTAATCCTCCTCTCACTACTACCATGTCTGTTAAGCTTATTTTGAAATGAGTGATAGTAAGGTGGATGAAGAAATTGAAATTGAATCCCCTCACATGTTTGAAATTGTTAATACCCATTTGAATGCTTCTAGTGGTACTTTAGTTGGGAATGTTGCTTGCTCTTCCACTACTCCCTTGTATGATGAAAATGCTTCTTTTCCTAGAGCCACACATGATGATAAAATTAAGTTAAATGAGCATTTTCTTTGTTCTCATGATAATGAGATTATATGTTCAAAACATGATAAGCTGGACATTATAGAGGCTATCCAATAAGGAATGATTCAATAATTTTAAATGACAAGACTATGAATGCTAACGAATCATTCCAACAAATTTTATCCTGTGATTTACCACTTGACTTAGAACAATTTAATTATCAGGATAAGGAATTTTCTTTTTCTTCCACTCTTTTACCTCCTTTCTATAGTGATTGTAAAGATGATGTGCGGTGTCCAACATCTGTTAGTTGGATTCCACACTTTCCCCTTTGCAAACACGAGGATTTTAAAAATGTAACTATTTTTTTGGTTTCCACTGAAGGGAATCTCATTGACTTTCTTGGTTGTGATTTGTACTTGGAGAGTTTTGTTCCTAAGATATCCTCACTCTATTATAGATCTCTCCATGTCTGATTTCTTAGACTGGATACTGTTGTTAGTCCAATGTTTGTTTTGTAGAATCACACTATGCCAGGCTATGACTACAAGCCCTATGTTTTGGAGCCTTTGCCTATTGATCCAGAGCCACTTCCAAGAACGTCCATCGTGGGAGGAGTTGTAGTGAAGAAATGCATGTTTCTCATTCGGGATAAGAACTTCTCATACAAGAGTCTATGGAGATTTAAACGAAAGGTTGTCTCCTTCATTACTTGTCATCTTCTTACTTTCATATGATTGATTGAGCTTATTTTGTTGATGAAGAAGATAAGTGTGGGGGAGACTTAATCCATTAGTAAAAAGCTAGCTTTGTTTTGTGCTCTCCCCTATTAGGCCCAGTTATTCTCTCACACCTTTCCCCTTACTTGTGTTTCATTGTTATATCATGTAATGAGGACAATGCATTGTTTAAGTGTGGGGGAGGAATTGTACTTGTGGTGCGAACCCAAAGGGAAAGATCCCAAGAACCCACAGCCAATCTAAAATATACGCACCCCAAGAACGCTAAACAAAGGTTGGTGATCCACTTGAACCCTTGAACACGAAAGAACAAGGACCCTAAGTGTTGGAAGACGCCACAAGGATGATCAAGCCTTGATAAGTCTGTTAGTTCAATCAAGAACCCTAGAGAGAAATCCACTCTCAAGTTTAAAGTTGCAATCTTGCAAACTTAATTCAAAAACATAATCTGATAATATGATTTCAAGAATGAGTAGTACAATGTATTTATAGAGATTAAATTCTGAAATCCTATCCTAAAGAAATGATAAAATTCAATCTTAAATCTAAAAAGATAAATTCAAACTTTGAAATTGATAAATATCCTAAAATCTAGGGATAAGGATATTCAAAAGAATATCTTTTATCCAATCCTATCTAATTCAAATTACAAATTTCGCATAAAAGATATAAACTAAAGATAATAACTCATTTAGGCCCAAAATGTGATTATTTAGGCCCAAATGAGGCCTTCTATGTATAGCCCATGGTCCAAGCCCTTTAATTTGAAGCCTCCAAGCCCAAAATATGATCTACATGTCCATTTTCAGCCCAAATCACATTAATGACGTCCTTGGAGTCTTCTTTTTCATTTGTTGATCCATATGCCATATGTTTTGTTAAAATCTCTTCTACAAGCCCATTCAATGCTTCCTTGATTCTCTTGGCCCTTGCTCTTGTGA
>QFDD01001782.1:0-25056 GCA_006871305.1 Vachellia collinsii | reverse complement strand
CACATGCATGTGCTCGTTAATTTCATTGACAACTTAACTATTGGTGCTAGAATAGCTCTATTAGTTACATATTCAAAATCAGACAAATGATATAGAAGATTAGAATATGTGGATTGGATGTTCAATTACAAAGGATTATCATTGTGCAGAGAGCTAAAAAAATCCTTGAGATTTTTTTGTCCTATTTATATATATCACATCATTGGATTCTTTACATGAATATAAAGTTTTATCTTTTATTTATCATTTTGTTAACTTTGTACTTTTATATTAGAGTAGATATTAAATATCAAGGAAAGAAAAACCGGACCGGACCGGCCGGTCCGACCGGTGAACCGGCGGACCGGTCCATGGTCCGGTCCGGTCTAAAGGAAAACCGGGGACCGGGTTGACCGGGTCACCCATATTTTTTTTTTGAATTTTTTTTATATACTTTATTTGCTTTTTTTTTAAAAAAAAAAATTTATATGCTTCATTTTCTTTTTTTAAAAAAAAATTATGTTAAGGTCCCACGCAAAAAAATTAATATTAAAAAGGTCTCAAAAGGTTTTTATTAGCAAATAAAAGAGCATAATTGACAAGTGAATGAGTTATCACTGATAAAGAAAAACGGAAAGATTTTTGTTGATAAAGAAAAAGGTCTCAAAAGGTTTTTTTAAACATTTTATAGTTGATGAATGAATTTTAATGATGTTTTTTTATTATGAATGATTACTAATTACAATGACTAAAAGATTTTAACTGATAAAGATGAATATTTTGAAATTAAACATTATTAAAAGTATTATATTTTAATATTATCAATTAAATTTCATTATTTTAATATGACCGGTCTGACCCCGGTTTGACCCCGATCTGACCCATTAACCCTTAACCCACTACCTCGACCGGCTTAGTACCCGGTCCGGTTTTTTGAACCTTGTTAAATATAGATAAAAAGATTTTATTAAGATTTAAAATTTCTCTTAATTTCAATGAAACATGCTAGAAATAGAGAATTGTAAACGTAAAAAAGAGGAATGATTGGAGGGAGGGTTTTTTTTTTTTGGGGGAGGGGGGGGAGGAGTTGAACCAACAAGGCAAGCACTTACTTTACTTTAGCGGCATTTAGAGCCCGACAACTTTCTTGGATAAAACAGAAACGCAATAAAAAAGAAAAACCAGACAGCTTAATATTATTAATTATAATGATTCTTGTGCACATTTTGCACCTTGTTTTTCCAAAATAGCATCTACAAAATTTGGAGAACTTGTTCCTCCTTCCTTTTGTTAATATAAACGGCCAACCTTTTCATTTCAGCCCAGAAGGTGGTGGGCGTGTTTTAAAAAGATCTCTATAGAGTTGACATATATATATATATATATATATATATTTGCTTTGATTAATTAATTAGCTAGCTAGCTAATAATATGCCTCTTTTCACGCGCCATTGCCTTATTAGAGAGCCAAACGGAGAAGCACTTTTAGCGTCTTGGTTCTTCATGCCATGGAAGAGTTTCTGAGTAAAACGAGACAAAAGTGAAGCACAAAGTATAAAGCCAAACTCAACAAAAAGGTATATAGATGTGACTTCAGTTTCACATTTAGCTGTAGGTAAGGTTAACAATTGAGCTGAGTGAAAGATATTCCATTAATTCCTCAAGTTATATGGTTAGGAAAAAAATTATGCTGGGAGACAGAATTGATTGCATGTTACTTAATCTATTTTGTTGTCTAAATTTATAATTTATGGTTAGAGAACAATTATGAGGTTAGAGCTAACACAATTTGTTTTGATTCTATATATAATAACCAATCTACTTTGCCTTTTAAACTTATATTTAGTTTTCCAAATTAGTCCTATTAATTTTACTTATTAAGAGAGTTTCCGTTCAAGTAGTTTCCAACGCAAATTAGTAAGGTATATTTTAGAAAATTATGAATAGACAAATAGTTAATTTAACTAATTTTTTATTTTTATAATACTCTTTAAAATTAACAAATGCCTTATAATTTAGGACCAAAAACACCATCAGAAGGTGCCTTATAATAGGAACTAGGGGAAATATAGGCAACTACGTCTAAACAAATCACATAGATCATAATGTTAGTATAATTAAAAGTAATAAACATGTAAAAGATGTAACTTTTCAAATATATTTGATTTATAAATATGTGAAGAACGAACTGTTAGCCATTTTAGGTCAACTCCAAAAATTAATTGAATTAATGTGTTACAGTTACAATTCAGGTCATATTCACTTTGAGGAGCCGAAAAATGAAATTAAAACCATGTATATAAATGCAAGCAACCTAAAATAAAAATTAATTTGATGAATTACTAACTAAATGTTATGAATTAAACTAAAATTAAAATACTTCTTTTTGATAAAATAATTAAAATGAATTATGGTAAAAAAATAGAAATGAAACACACGAATAAACAATAATATTAACCAATCCTCTAACTCAAAAATGTAGGGAATCATCACTTCAATAAATACGGCAGTTAAAATAATAAATTAAAAATTATAATTAAGCTTTAATTCAACAATCAAACCACCTCGAATTGTTACAAAATAGTGAAATGAAAGTAAGAACGATAAAAACTAATGCTTAATTGTAACTCTTAAATTCAAAATAATATAATTAAAGCTAGCAAGAAACAATATGATCTAAGATTCTAAGTTACCTTAAAAAATCACAATATATTAACTCTAAAATCAATACAAATGTCATACCACAATATTATAATTAAAATTAAAACTATAATCAGTCCAACATCAAGTGCCACAATAATCTCCAAAATATAACTAGATTAAACAATATAAATTCTCCCAAATAATCAAACAAACTATCTTAAGATTTAGGAATTGTTAAACAATTATTGGACAAGAATTTAAAGTGATTAAAACTCCCCTTTGAAGATTCAAACTCTTGCCATTGTTGTTGAATTAGAAAATTATACAGTACTAGCAAAAATTTGCACAAAGAATACCACTATCAAGATTCTGTTATGGATTGATAGAGGAATGGAGACATAATGAAGTAATGATGGAGGAAGAAGATGAGTTTAGGGATGGAGGAATGATAAAAAAATGGATGACGTAGGGGCTATGTAGGTGTGGAGCGGCAGCTAGTTCGAAGTGTGCTGCGTCTCTTGCGGAATCTGATGTATAAAAAAAAACTAAACAAAAAAAGGAGCTGATTCGGATGGGGAAAAAGGAGCTGTACGCGTTCAGAAATTTGGGTCCTTCTTTGATAGTAATTTTGGTTCTTTGTTGACATTTTGGAAATTCAGATGTGCATTAATTATGATCCTTCACTGACATTTCAGAAATTCGGATCTTTCTCTACCATTAATTTTAATCCTAAAATGCATTTTTAAGACTTGAATGTATCTTTTGGCTTCAATTTCTTCCAAGGATACCTTCAATGGAAATTAACATTGAATGGGTAAAATCCTAATTACCTTTAATCATAATTAATGTAATTAAACTTAATAAAGACCCAAGAATAGCACTAAAATCCCCTAAAAAGCTACAGATTAACTCAATAAAATGTGATTAGATAAATATGATGAGTATGAAAGAGAATGAGTAATATAAAAAAGAGATTCAGTTGAAAAAAAAATGGAAAAAAATTGTATTAATTTTTTCACAAATACGAAATATTACTTATATATATATATGTGATTAAGTGTTACTTAAATATAAGACTAAAGTGAGTATAATAAAATTTTTGATAAAAAAATTAGGATGTGTAAATAAATGAAATGAACTCCGTCCACTCTCCTAATCTTCCTGTATCAGCAATTGTGGAGAATCCATAATGAACAGTTTTCTCGATTTTTTCCCCCTTCGTTTTCCTGTAGATCCCCCAATTAGGTAGAACTCAATTAATTAGTGCCCTATATTTATTTTCTTGTCCGAGTTTAATCTATTTTTTGAAAAAAAAAAGGTCATGGTATTCTAGTGGTAAAACAGTCTCTTACAACTAGGATTAATCAAAGTACAAAAAACGCTTGGTTGGGTATGCCAATCGGTTTTCCTTTAAAAAAACTTGAAAGTTTGAAATATAAAAAAGATGGAGTCAAAGTGAGAAGATGGGATTCTTTAATTTAAAAAAAAAATATAGTAATAAAACTAATTTTTAATTGTCTACTTTCTATTTAATCAAATTTGCTCATGAATAAATAAATGAAATTAATTCATTTTATCCCAATTATTTCTATCATTGATATTTAATTAAATTCTAAAAATTTAAAATATGGGTAAAATAAAATATTATTATAGGTTTTACCTATTATTTTTTATAAAATAAAATATAATTTAATATAGTTCTAATATAGTCAATTTAACTTTGAATTGATTCTGATCTGATCCACAAACTTTTAAACCACTCTCTCATTTATTAAATATTCAATTTGATTTCTTAAACTTTACATTAGTATTGTGCTTGATATCAATACTTTAGTATGTCTGCAAATCTGTACATATGATTTAGACAAAATTAACGAACTTCTTAAGATTGTACTATAGTAAAAAAAAAAAGGGTTCTGAATGGATTGAAATTCGACAAATAGAATGTTGGTTGAATTGGTTAAAACGGTGCTAATCCGGTTAACCTGGTTGAACCAATTTGATTAAAAAAAAAGCCCCTTGAAGGTTGAAAAACCAAAAAATGGCACAAGTGAGAATATGTGGTTAATTAATTTTAAAAATAAATACAGTAATAAACCTAATTTTTAATTCTTTATTTTCTATTTAAACAAATTTGCTTATGAAGAAATAAGATAAAATTAATTCATTTTATCTCAATATTTTTTATCATTCATATTTAGTTAAACTTTAAAAATTTAAAATATGGGTAAAATAAAATAATATTCTAAATTTTGACTATTATTTTTTATAATATAAAATATAATATATCAAATTTTATTATTTTAATATAGCTGGTTTGATTCTGATTTGATCTCGATTTGATCCATCAATCCTTAAATTACTGTCTTATTCAATTCAATACTTGATCCAGTTTTGTAAGCCTTGGATTGTACTAAAAAATTTATATCAATTAACGAGAAAAAAATACTTAAGGATGGGGACAGAGAAAGCTAATTGCCATAAAGGCCATGACGAAATTTATTCTTACGCTATGTTTAGTTTCTATGCAAATTCATAATTAGATTCATGGCATATATATGTCCTTCTCACGCATACATAAATACTAAATGACTTATGACCATTTTGATTCAATATAAGAGAATTACGTGTATTTTTATGCATTCTATTGATTACATTATTTTGTTAATATAACAATGCAATTGAATATAATTCTGATTACAATGGATTACATCAAATTACATATTCCTAATTACATAGCTTTGACTATTAATCCAAATAACAGCTTGTATGAATTAATATATGGGTATTTGTATATTTCATTAATCAATATTTAAATATTTATATCCTTTATTTAAGTCTTAAAGAATTAAAAAGTTTATTTCTTTTTTTATAGATAAAATATGAATTTCATTTCATAATTTATTGATAATATACTGAACAAAATAATATACTAAATAAATACTATGTAATCATCATTCCATTTACATTTTGTTGCATTCCCATGAATTTCATGAATCAAATGATAATTAATTTTATAAAATGTATATTTTTCATATATTTACTCAAATTTTAATTTCGTACAAGCAACTTTTTATTTTTCCTTTTATAAGTCATTTAACTTTATATTGTTAGCACTATAAGCTTTTGTATAAGAGCTAATGATACTACTAAATAAAATTTACATGATATATGTGCAAAATCAAAAATTGAAGGAAAATATATTTGTCTAAGGAATGATTTTCCCTTGTAACTAACAATTTAATAAGTCCAATCAATATATATATATATAATATTTATAAATGTGGTTATTAAAAACCTATCTGTCAAAGTTTATAATTACTAGCTTTGATCTTAAATATAAGCATTATTTATAGTGTAATTTATCCTATAAATTTATATTTACAACCGTAATTTGTTTTAATTCTCATTACAATGGTACTGTGTGGAGCATGAGTAAATTCAAATAAACGTAGGATTCATGAATGAACATGTTAATGTGACTAAACCACCCCTACATGCTATTAACGACAACTACCTGTAACCTCCAAAAGAAAGTTACCTGTCATCCTCTTCCCTCTGTCTATAAATTCCAAGTTCTCTGCTTTCATTGTTCTTCAGAGAATCAGAGGCTTCAAAATTTCTTCTTGCACCAACCATATAAGAAATGGGGTTGAACTCCAACAACAGAGTGGATCATTTTGATTGCCATGAAACCGCAATCAGAATCCCCAGTCACATGCCTCTGCAAATTCACTCTGTTCGCTTGCCTCCCCACCAAACCACGCTCCAAAAACTAAAGCACAGGATCTCTGAGATATTCTTCCCTGATGATCCCTTCTACAGATTCAAGAATCAATCTTGCCTCAGAAAATTTCTTCTGGGTATTCAATTTCTATTCCCAATCTTCCAATGGGCTCCTCAGTACAATCTCAAGTTTCTTCGTTCTGATATTGTCTCTGGTCTCACCATTGCAAGCTTGGCCATCCCTCAGGTCCCAAAAACATTCCTCATTCTCTCTCTCTCTCATTCATCTCTTTCTAAATCCATTATTAGTTTTCATTTTTGGTAGTTGGATTTGATCATTCATGGTGGTTTAGTAGCCTCACATGTCTCACTCCTCTGAACACTATTAATGTAGCTTCCCCTGTTTTAATGTGCAATGCTCTGTTTCAACAAAGCCGTGTTTCTGAACTGATTGTTGACATTGTTTTGCTTCTCTGTAGGGAATAAGTTATGCGAAGCTAGCAAATTTGCCACCCATAATTGGACTGTGTTAGTATCCTCTGTTTCCTAGATAGCATTTGTGTTAGAGATTGTGTGTTAATATACTTGGTGAATCGGTCATGCTAAGTTATGTTTATGAATATTATCATGCAGATTCTAGTTTTGTTCCTCCATTGATATATTCTTTGCTTGGGAGCTCTAGACATCTTGGTGTTGGCCCTGTTTCAATTGCTTCTTTGGTTATGGGATCAATGTTAAGTGAATCTGTTTCTTGTAGTCAAGATCCAATTCTCTATCTCAAATTGGCCCTTACTGCCACCTTCTTTGCTGGTGTATTCCAAGCTTCTCTGGGTATATTAAGGTATTCAATATTTGCTTCCTCTGTTTTCTTTTTTAATTTGTATCTTCACAAAATGACCGGAACTTAGTGGTATAATATGTCTAATCACCAACAAGGTATCGGTTGAGGGCTTGAAGGGGTAAATGGCTTTTAAGAGGATAGTACAAGTTTGAATCCCAAAAATCATACTTATCAGAAGATATGGAAACCTTTTTAGCTTTAAGTTTTCGTAAGAAATTGGTTTCAAGTTTAAAATAGTTTTTTAAGATACCCTTAACCAAATAGAAAAATGCTTCTTCTATAATAACAAATTTTTATATGAATAATTTTTCATCTCTCACTTATGTACCCATCATGAGATCTTTGTAGTTATGACTCTGTTTTCTTTTTTGTTATTTTTCAATACCCTCATGAGTCATGGGTCTAAAGTTACTTGTGAGACATGTAAGGATAAAGTGGGAAGTGGAGTTAAGTATCATAGAAGGCAAATCTATAGAAACGGTCAACTCTTCAAGGATAACCAGCTAATGCACACTTATATAGTACTATAAGATTTATAGTTTAAACAAAGCTAAATTATGCCTAATTTTCAGCTATGTATAAATAGCCCTTGGCATATATACAACTTGATACGAAACCCTGTAGGCTTTTAAATTTGTACAAATAATGTCACCATTAATTGATATGTTATTTTACTAAGAGTACAATGCAATAAGAGATTTAGTGTTTACATTTAAAATGAGGGATTATTTCAAAACAAAAAAAAAAACTTGTAGTGACTTGAAAACTTGGGTTTGATGAAACGACTATGCAGATTAGGAGTCCTAATTGATTTCCTCTCAAAAGCTACGCTGCTTGGTTTCATGGCGGGTGCAGCCATCATTGTGTCACTTCAACAGCTTAAAGGGATACTTGGAATTGTTCACTTCACAAACCAGATGCAAATAGTTCCTGTTTTGACCTCTGTATTCAAACACAGAAGCGAGGTATAATATCAATATATAACACTTCAGTGTTGAATCATATTATTCAACATGTTTCTAATTTTTATAACCTTTAAAGTTATTGTTTAGCTCTGAAAGTTTTTGTATAGAAGCTGAGAGTATTTAAAAGCTTTTTCTTATCAATATTGCACCGAAAATATTAAAAATGGAGTAAAGTCACTCTAACCATTAAAAAAACTTATGTTGACTATTAAAAAAATTACGTTGACTAGGGCAATATTGTTTTTTTTTACTGATCTAAGAAACAACTCTCATGCACAAACTTTCGGGAAAAAATTAGATGTTAAAAAGGAAGGAAAGAAAGAAAAGTAGGTGGAGAGATGCACCAAAACTTTCAGTAAAGATACACTGGACTTTTAGGACTAAAGTTAAATTTAAGAAGTCATGATTATGCTATGGAATTGTGAGCCGAAAGTAAGCTAAATTCTAGATATGTTTTACTTTATAATTTATATTGGAGAATCAAATTCTGTTTTTTCCCCTCCAGGAGAATCCAGTGATCTTTTTTTTTCCGTTTTCAGATTCTCTAGGTTTTCTTTTTCAACAAGTTCAGAAGAAAAGAGTCAACTTTCAAAGAAAGTTATATTTTAATACTATATGTGCTAATTTACAAAGAATGTTTCATTAAAATATATGAGCATCTTGTTCAGTGGTCATGGCAAACCATTTCCCTGGGACTCAGCTTCCTGACCTTTCTGCTGACAACAAGACACATTGTAAGTTTCTACAAATATACAGTGTGTAAAATATACCATGTTATATTTTATTTTTTTCTCATTATTTAGCCTCTCAAAATTTGAACTTTTGAATCATTGAAACAGAGCTTGAAGAAACCAAAACTATTCTGGGTTTCAGCAGCAGCCCCATTGACATCAGTTATTCTATCAACACTCTTGGTGTTCTGTCTCAGACATAAAGCTCATGAAATTGCAATTGTAAGAAAGCACTATTTATTTAGGATTTTTTAGCATTAAAAAAGATATGAAACTATGATCTTTTCTTTTCTATTCTTCTTATGGCAGATTGGCCACTTGCCAGAAGGCATTAATCCACCATCATCAAACATGTTATACTTCAATGGTCCATATTTAGCACTTGCTATCAAAACTGGGATTGTTACTGGAATATTGTCTCTCACTGTAATGTCTATACCCAGAAACTTTTTGAATGTCCTTTAAAAATTTTCTGATAAAACACACAGACTACAACATATAATCTTCTGGTTCAGGAAGGAATAGCAGTGGGAAGAACATTTGCTACACTTTACAACTACCAAGTGGATGGAAACAAAGAAATGATGGCCATTGGTCTTATGAACATAGCTGGCTCTTGTTCTTCATGTTATGTCACAACAGGTAACAATTTCGATTTTCCTTATATATATATATATATATATGACCAGTTGAATCTGATGAAGGCCTGGTAGTATAGGATACTAAGTCATATTCATATATTGAGTAGTATGGGATGCTCAATGAAGGTTAAAATGGGTTGGTTCTCTCACCTCAAAAACTATCTTTTAGGCACTTAGGTATCCATCAAAATCGTAGTGCTTATTTAGTTTCACATTGGAGACTGCCAAAACCTAAAACCAAAAACACTCTTAAGTTATCTTGAAATCATCGGCAATATTTGAGAAAATCTCCTTTCTGATATGTGAAAAAAATAAAACTTGCAGGATCTTTCTCTCGATCGGCCGTTAATGTCAATGCTGGAGCACAGACAACAGTTTCAAACATAATCATGGCTTCAGCTGTTCTAGTGACACTTTTATTTCTCATGCCGCTATTTTATTACACGCCAAACGTCGTCTTAGCAGCCATTATAGTCTCTGCTGTAATTGGACTGATAGATTTTCAAGCTGCATATAAATTGTGGAAGGTTGACAAGATTGACTTCTTAGCTTGTTTATGTTCCTTCTGTGGTGTGGTGTTCATCTCAGTGCCTCTAGGCCTTGGCATAGCAGTAAGTTTTTCTAAATCCATTTTAGATTAACAAAGAACTGTCAGAAATATGAGAACATGTATTGATTCATTGGCTTGTTCAATTTGTTCAGGTGGGAATATCTGTCTTCAAGATCCTACTTCATGTGTCTAGACCAAACACTGTGGTTTTGGGAAACATACCAGGAACACAGATATATCATAACCTAAACCAATACAAAGAAGCTTCAAGGATTCCTTCATTTCTCATTCTAGCTATTGAGTCACCCGTTTACTTTGCTAATTCAACTTACCTGCAAGAAAGGTAGAAGGGAAAAGACTACTTGTACAGAACTTAAAGTTTAGTACATTGGGGATATACTTTCTTTCTTTCTTTGTTTTTTTTGCCAAGTGGGGATATACTTTCTCTCTTTAGCAATTCTGATTAAGAACTTGTCCTGTTTCAGAATACTGAGATGGGTACGAGAAGAGGAAGAGCGTGTGAAAACAAACAAAGAAAGTACATTGAAGTGCTTAATTTTAGACATGACAGGTATATATTTCATGGATTAAGATGGGTGGTAGAGAACAGAAGAGAAGAGATAGATACATAATACTATCTCCAATGATTGGTATTGGAGCTAATTGACGGGTTGAATCGAGTTAGAAATATAAGATATTAATTTACTTTGTTTCCCAAATTTAAAAATTTTTCTCTAAAATATCCATACTGATTACATATATTAAAATGATTTCTGTCCAATTATAGCTATGATTAAAGAAAGCATTTTAGAAAAAATTAACTCATATTTATAACAAATAAAAATTAGTTGTCTAATTCTCATATTAAGCACCTCAGAGAATGGTGGGCACCCACATATTAAAGGCAGTGCCTACTTTTATTTGTCTAGTTCTCTCTACTAAAGTTATTTAGACTAACCGTATTATTTTATCAGCTGTTACGGCCATAGACACAAACGGGATAGATACACTATGTGAACTTAGAAAGATGCTGGAGAAAATATCAATTCAGGTATAGATAATATAGCATATCATATCTCTGAGGTACAGTGGATATATAAAAAGATAGACAAATTTTCACACTAAGTAGTTATTATGGTTGGAAAACGTTATGCAGCTTGTGTTGGCAAATCCAGTTGGGAATGTGATGGAGAAGTTACACAAGTCCAAAGTTTTGGAATGTTTTGAGGAGAAAGGACTGTATCTCACTGTCGCAGAAGCTGTGGCAGCCATTTCAATTCCTTGAGAAGCTCAGCCTCTTTGTTCCATTGATGGCTTATGAAGAGATACATTGATGATAGCTAACTAACATCTTTAATCTGTTGGGTCTCTCTGTGTGACAAATTCTGAGAATCTCAGTAAGTATGTGGGTTTGTTTGTGTGGGAGAGGCCAAGTCTTGTTGTTGAGGAGTGATTCTTCTTTGTTGGTCAAAAGAAAAGAGCACCATCAAGTGGGATCTTTGTAGGACTTCATTGTTCCTGTGTAAATTTTGAAAGATATGTGAATGTATGATCTCAAACTAACTCTTTGGCTCAAGCCTGGCTTCAAATATTTTAAAGATTCGAAATAAAGGGAAAGCTATATTTTATCTTTGTAAATCAAAACAAAATTACAAAATTAACCCATGAATTTAACAATGTGACAGAATTTTAATTTCAACAATTATTTAAAATCTGGCTGCAAAATTGAGATTAAAATAATCCTTTCAATCCTTAATATAAAAATTAGACAACTAATTTACAGATATTATAAAATTAATTTAGTTAGTTATTCATAATAATTATATAAATCTTGTGGGTTGAGCAACTTCTTACCAAGAGAACCAATCTTTATTGACTAAAAAAATATTACATCCATTCCTTAATATAATATTAAGTTGACTTTTGTTAAACAGGTTAAGAAAGCTAAATATATTACTTAAAGATATTTATATTTATCATTTTTTCTAAATTAATTTGTTTGACTTATAAACTGAAATGTTTTTAAATAATTTACTTAGCTTCCTTAATATTTCCAACAAAAGTCAATTAGCTTTTATATAAATGAACGGAAGCAGTATCATTTTTAATCATATGTATTATAACTTCTTTTAAATGGAACCCCATTAAATATATGCAATCAAGTTGACTTTTGTTAGGTAGGTTAAGAAAGTTAAATACCTTACTTAAACGTATTTATATTTATCATTTCCTCTAAATTAATTTGTTTGACTTATAAACTAGAATACTTTTAAATAATGTATTTAGCTTCCTTAAGGAACCAGTTATAGTGCTAACCGTAAAGGTTAGCTCACCCTACTAATCTGAGATGGACCGTCCAAATCTGATATGGACTGTCCATATTTGAATTTTTTAAAATAATGATTTTTAAAGTAAAAAAATATTTTTTAAAAAAAAAATAGTTGGAGAGATTGTTTTTATTTTTTATTCTACATGTAGGGAATAATTTTTTTAAAACGACATAGACTTTTAAAAAATTCAAATCTAGATCATCCATATCAAATTTGGACAGTTCAAATCAGATTAGTAGGGTGAACTAAACTTTGCACTTAGCACTGTAACTGGTTCCGTATTACATCTTCTTTTAAACGGAACCCCATTAACTATATGCAATCAATGCAGATACTTTAAATAAAAATTATACACTTGGTAAGTAAATTAAATTAATTTCTTATTACTTAATTTATGATGAAAATAAATACCTTATCCATCTCCTCCTGTATTTAAGACCACAGCTAGCGCTAAGTTTTATCAAATATGACATGATTTTTTGACAATTAATGATGATATTTTCATTTAAATTTATTATATTTGAAATTGTTATAATTAGGTATTAATTAAGACACCCACCCCAAGATAATTCAGTTTTGTTTATTCGCCTTTCAACAGTCACCGGCTCGTATGGGATCTCAAGCACATCAAGGAATGACAAGCGACAGCCCTTGCTTGAGAAGGAGAAAAAAAAGGATTTTATAAGAAGAAAAATATTGCTGGGGAAGAATAGAGAGAAAACCCACCAAAACGGATCAAGCCAACCGTGGATTAAATCGTATAATCATATAAAAGAAAGACCAACCATGTTCTTTTTCTTTTGGGGATAATCACATAATATCAGTGCACATACTAACATATGCTTTTAAGATCTTAAAATGGATCAGAAAACTCACAAAAGAAAAGGAAAATTACAAAAAAAAAAAAAGGAGAAAAAGAATTACTTCATTGAGAGTTTTTCAGAGTTTCTTGAAAAATGGTGTACTAGTCTAGTGGGATTTTCTGTGTTTGGCTTTCTAAGAAACTAAGGAAGAATGTTGGAGAGAGTAATTCTTCCAGTAACATGAATAATCATGCAATCTAGGAGAGCATCCAGGTTCAAAGCGTAGAGACACGTGCAGTTATGATCCCCGAACACGACAATTCTTGACCATACTAACATATAAAAGAAAGACCAACCATGTTCCTTTTCTTTTGGGGATAATCACATAATATCAGCGCACATACTAACATATGCTTTTAAGATCTTAACATGGATCAGAAAACTCACAAAAGAAAAGGAAAATTACAAAAAAAAAAAAGGAGAAAAAGAATTACTTCATTGAGAGTTTTCAGAGTTTCTTGAAAAATGGTGTACTAGTCTAGTGGGATTTTCTGTGTTTGGCTTTCTAAGAAACTAAGGAAGAATGTTGGAGAGAGCAATTCTTCCAGTAACATGAATAATCATGCAATCTAGGAGAGCATCCAGGTTCAAAGCGTACAGACACGTACAGTTATGATCCCCGAACACGACGATTCTTGACTTCAACTAACTGTCAATCAAACATCTGCAAGGAACTCAGTTAAATCAAATCGCAGGTAAAACAAGCCTATATTTAGCAAAACATGAAACTGACTGCTTGCCAATGCATCTACATGTATCCAAATAATCTTTGATGTTCAATACGAAGAAAGTATTGCAAAACAAAACTACAAATTAAGCAACATCATTAGTTCAGTTAGATTAAAGAGAAAGAAAAACAGTTTACAGTGACAAAACAAAGTTGAAATGAGCTTTAACATTGCAAAAATGTTCAGACTACGTAACAATAAAAATTTCAAAGGTAAAAACAAATTAAAATAAGGGGGATAGTGGCCATACAGAAAAGGGTCTATGGACAGAGTATTCAATACATCATACTGATATAAATCCTTTTTTTTTATAACCCAACTGATATAATTATATTTAGTTAATGAAGGACCATTTACCATCAAAATAAGCAGAGTTTTGCCAAGGACTTCCCAGCCCAAGTCCAGTTCTAATATGTTCATAAATTTAATACCAAACACACCTAACAGACCCAACCTGAAGAAGCATATTAAGATTGGGTCAGGTATCTTAGGGTTGTGCAGGGTCAAGAAATTTTGACCCAACTTATTGGGGTGGGTTTGGCCATAACCCTATCCAAACCTGACGCTGTTACAACCCAAATATAATACTATAAAACAAATAAAGGACATATATTAGACAACATGTTAGGTGCATAAACAGCTCTTCAAATGGCGCACACAACAATTAATCAGCCATATAAATCAACAAAACCACGTCAGCCACACAGCCTTAAATGACAAAGTTCTTACTCGAACGTAATCGTATTGGGATCTCCAGGAGCTCACGTCTGATGCACAAATATTCACCTAATAATGCCATCACAGCGATTCCAGTACCATGCACAATCCACCAAGTGATGGAAGATGGCCAGCCTCCGTACACAATGCATATAAAAAGATGGATGATGTAGAGGGTGGCTGAAAAATCCAAGCATTTCTTTGCCCTTTCAATCAAGTAAAGCATATATACAGACCTGCAAAAATAAGATTGTAGAGTAAGTACAATACAAAACAGAAATAAAAGTTCAAAGCTTATTAGCCAAATATACAAGAGATATACAAACCCCATGACAGCCCCCATAACTTCCACAAAGGCCTTAATTCCTCCTCCAAATACCAACCCACAAAAAATCATAAAACATCACTAGAAGCATCAAACCTCCCAAGAAATGGGCAAACAAGCTCCACATCTAATTATTGTTCATGTTTGAAAAAGCTAACAAAGATAACTGGTTGATACTTGATACTGGGAAAAAAAATACTCAGTTTTCATTTCCTTATAAAGCTATGATAGCATAGAAATTTTCCGTTAACAAGATAAAAGCAAATGTGAGGGTAAACCATGTCTGAAAATCACAATGTTGACGTTCAAGTTCAACCTATTATAGCATGCAACTCTTAGAAGAGGTTGAGCTACTGAAGAATACAGTTCATAGGATATTTCAAAGACAAGTAAAATGAGAGAGTGAGTAGGAAAATATTCCATATTGCAGAGAACTGAATTTTATGCATTTTACCTAAAACAGACTGACGTCAAGCACAATAGACACAATAAATTTCAGAGTGAGTGCAGTTATTAGCATGCGGACAAAACAATAAGATAAAATTGAAAGAGAAGCAAAACGAGAAATGAGAGAATTAAGAACAATCTGATGAAAATCCATATCCACCAAATTCAGTTTCATAGCTACATAATTGTGTGCATCAGGTCATGAGCAGTTCAGAGCAGTAGGGGAAGTTATGAAAGTAATGTGAAATATTCATTTTAGCATTCAAACTGTAAGAACACCGCCCAATGACAGAACACCGCCCAATAATTTAGTTGTTCTGAACTGTAGTTTGTGTTGATTATAGGGTCTGAGGCATGGATAGCATGCTGAACCAAATACTTTCAACCTGTGCAGAACAGGGGGTTTTCCAAACAGTTTAAAAAAAAGGTGAGACACCACCCAAAACAGGCGTTGGCAACTGATTTATCAGGTGTGCGGCAGTGCTGAGGGCTTCCCACCAATAATGCAGAGGCATTTTGGCCTGAGCTAACAGCGTAAGTCCCATTTCCACTATATGTCGATGCTTTCTTTCTACTCTCCCATTTTGAGGAGATGTATATGGGCAGGAATGTCTGAAGTGAATGCCTGCATCTTGAATGGTTTGGTAGAAACTTCTATATTCACCTCCCCAGTCACTCTGAATTGCTTTGATTTTAGTATCAAATTGATTTTCAGCATAGTTCTTAAACTGTTTGAACATGCTTAAGGCTTCATCTTTGGTTTTGAGGGGATAAATCCAGCTGTGCCGACTAAAATCATCTAGAAACAGTACATAGTAGCAAAAGCCATTCAGAGATTGCATGGGTGCAGGTCCCCACAAATCAGTGTGAACTAATTCAAGGGGTTTAGAGGCATGAGAGTCAGATATAGGAAATGGGAGAGAGTGAGATTTGCCATATTTGCAAGATTCACAAAAAGCTTCCTCAGCCTTTGCATTGACCTTCAAATTATATTCACTAATGATTTGATTAAGCACCCTATCACTAGGGTGTCCAAGTCTACAATGCCATAGGACTCTATTACACTTACTACTCTTAGACACTGCTGATATATCAGCTTCTTTGTCGACTGTAAGGACCAGATCAATGCTGTCATTTCTAGCCTCTGAGGAAACTTTAAACATGCCACCTTTACTTGGTACCCCCTGCAGTAGTGTCTCTCCCGTTTCCTGTTCCTTCACAGAAAATCCATTTCTGTTAAATGTGATGTCTGCATTATTATCATCAGCAAGTCTGTACACACTGAGTAAGTTCTTTTTAATGCCAGGAGAGTAAAGAATATCATTTAATTGAACCGTTTTGTTTGGAACATTTGAAACAGTGGAATGACCAACTTTCTCTACATTAAGGCTATTACCATTACCAACAACAACTCTCATCTTACCAGCAGGTGCTAAGGCATTAGTCAGGCGGTTTGCATCATGGGTAACATGGCTGGTGGCTCCACTATCCAGATACCAGGTATCATCATTAACTGTTTCTGGGAAGGCCCAGTAAGCTGCAAAATCAGAGGTAGTATTAGAGTTACTAGTATGATTAGCATACATACTGTTCTTCCTTTTGCTTGGTTTAACAAATGTTCTGTCAAATCTGTAGAAGCAATGTTCTATGTCATGTCCAAAGCGTTCACAGAGTTGACACTGAATTGTGTCATGATTTCTGTCATTGAAAGAGAAGGAACGACCAGAGTTCTGATTTCTCCTTCCTCGGCCACGATAGCCACGACCTGCACGACCTCTGCGAGTACTACGCCAGGTGTTTGGAGAGAACTGTTCTGTTCTAACAACATTGGCAAAGTTAGTGGAAATGTTCATCTGGGAGAATTGACTGAGTTGATCCATTCTACTCTCATATGTCAGAAGAGATGACTGGAACTCAATCCAACTCAGGTCAGTTGCTTCTCTACTCAGTTGCACTACTATAGGATTATAATCTGCATCCAGCCCTGCTAATACTTGGATAAATAGATCTGGAAGAGAAATAGGAGAGCCTGCAATGGCTAACTGTTCAGAAATGTTCTTCATCTTGGATAAATATTCAGTCATTCTCAGTGTACCCTTCCTGGTACGCTGGAAATCAGATTTGAGCATAAGAATTCTGGACTTTGTTTGAGATCCAGCAAGCTGTTTTGCAGCTTCCTAGAGACCTGCTGCAGTAGACACAGACACCATTTGAGAAGAGACTTCAAGAGTCATGGTTTTGAGAAGCCAACCAAATACCAGCTGATCTGCAGCGACCCAGTCTTCAAAGTCTGGGTTAAGAATGGATGTATCACCATCAATAATGAACTGAGGAGGACAATTTTTGGTCCCGGTGATGAAACCTTCCAGTTTGTGTCCTTTGATAATAGGAAGCACATGAGTTTGCCATACAAGGAAATTTGTTCCATCCAGCTTGATGGAGCAAACTTGATTGAGATCTTTTCCGAATGAGAGCTTCGGTAATGTAGCAGCAGAGGCAAGGGAATCAGCTTCAGAACCTTTGGATCCTTTGGAAGTGAAGGATCGAACATCTGAGGACTCTGCCATTGCTGTGTAGCTGCGGCTCTGATACCAAGAAGAAACTAGGAAAAATGTATTTGTCTTTGTGTAAATGTCGCATACAAAGAAAACCAGAGAATGTATTTATATAAGTGGAGTACAAGTGGAGCACTAAGAAGAAACTAGATAATGTGTTTGTGTAAGTGGAGTAAGTGGAGCACTAAGAAGAAACTAGAGAATGTGGCGCACTGTCCCCCACAATGAAATGTATTATATATTAGAGCACTAAATTATTGTTTTTGTTGGCTAAATTAAAGTAAGTGGAGTAAGAACAACTAAATGTGTTTTTGTTGGCTATAGCAATAATCACAAGGGATATAAGTGCCTCAGTCCCACAGGAAGAATTTATTTATCAAGGCATGTTGTATTTAATGAAAGTGAATTTCCTTTTACTGCAGGTTTTATCAACAAAAGAACCTCACCTGTTGAAAGTGTGCATCCCAAGGAATTTTTCTTGCCATCTATCTCTCTTCTTCAAACACATTATCTAGCTAGAGGTTTCTCTTCAACTGAATCAGTCCCAGCATCTCAAGAAAATGAAGTGTCTGCCACTTCCACTCCAACTTGTTTTCTACGTTCACAGAATAATGTTTCAACCTCTGGGAATAGAAGTGATGAACAATATACTACTCATGCTAACAACGCAACTGTTAGCAAAATACATCAACTACAGCTCGTGAGGATGAAATCGTCACAGTTTCAAGTCAAAGGCAAGAAGACACTCAACAGGTGTCAACTAGAAATCAGCATTCTATGGTCACAAGAAGCAAGGCTGGAATCACAAAATCTAAAACTCCCTATATTGGAACTGTCACCACTGAAATTGACAGTGCTGTACCAACTAGTGTATCAGAAGCCTTAAGATGTAATGACTGGAAAAGAGCCATGCAGGAAGAATTCAATGCTTTAATCAGAAACAATACGTGGAAACTGGTACCTTACAAGGGACAAGGCAATCTTGTTAATTGCAAATGGGTGCTGAAGAAGAAATTTAATGCTGATGGATATCTATTCAAGCACAAGGCAAGACTAGTAGCCAAAGGCTTTCAACAAAGCCCAGGCATTGATTTTGATGAAACTTTTAGTCCTGTGCTGAAGTCCTCCACACTCAGATTTGTTCTCACTGTTGCCATTACTTTTAATTGGCATATCAAACAAATGGACATAAATAACGCCTTTCTCAACGGTGACCTACAAGAAGTAGTTCTCATGAAACAACCAGAAGGGTTTATTGATCCCAGGTTCCCTAATCACGTGTGCCTGCTCAACAAGGCTCTCTATGGTTTGAAACAGGCACCAAGAGCCTGGTTTGAAAAATTAAAATCTACACTGGTCGGCTGGGGTTTCACGCACTCAAAATGTGATCCCTCACTATTTTTTCTAAGTCTTCATAGACATGTCATGTTTGTACTTATCTACGTGGATGACATTATAGTCACTGGAAACTCCCCAGATCTAGTAAACAGATTCATCAGAGAGCTAAATGCTCTCTTTGCCTTAAAGGACCTGGGAGAGCTTCACCACTTCCTGGGTATTGAAGCTCATAGAGATGAGACTGGCTTATATCTAAAACAGGAGAGATATATTTCAAGTATTCTGAACAAGTGCAACATGGCAAACTGCTCTCCAGTACCTACGCCTATGGTTGTCAGCAGATATTACTCAAAAAGCAACGGTACACCACTCAAAAATCCTACTCAGTACAGACAGATCATTGGAGCCTTACAATACTTAGTTAACACAAGACCCGATATTATGTTCTCAGTTAACAAACTAAGTCAGTTCCTAAGCTCTCCTACAGATGTACACTGGCAGGCACTCAAGCGCATACTCAGATATCTCAGAGGCACAAAAGATTTTGCCCTGCATATTAAACCCAGCAATCACCTCACCTTGCAAGGATTTTCCGACGCCGACTGGGCTGTATGTCCCGACGACCGTCGCTCTATGGGTGGCTATTGTGTATACTTTGGTGATTCCTTGATATCGTGGTCGGCGAAGAAGCAAAAAGTTGTTGCACGATCTAGTGCTGAGTCAGAGTATCGAGCTCTTGCAGATCTAGCCTCTGAGCTTGCATGGATTCAATCCTTTGTGAGGGAAATCGGACTGCACCTGAGCTCAATGCCGATTGCTTGGTGTGACAATATCAGCGCCACAACCCTAGCTTCGAACCCTGTTCTTCATGCTCGGTCAAAGCACATCGAGCTCGATGTGCACTTTGTGAGAGACAGAGTACTTTCAGAGCAGCTGTCAGTGAAATACATCCCATCTTCAGAACAGATAGCAGATCTCTTCACGAAAGCTTTGTCTCACTCTAAGTTTTGGGCCTTCAGAGACAAACTCGGTGTCACACGAGCATCCACTCCTCGTTTGCGGGGGGCTGTAAGAACACCGCCCAATGACAGAACACCGCCGAATAATTTAGTGCTCTAATATATAATACATTTCATTGTGGGGGACAGTGCGCCACATTCTCTAATTTCTTCTTAATGCTCCACTTACTCCACTTATACAAACACATTATCTAGTTTCTTCTTAGTGCTCCACTTGTACTCCATTTGTATAAACACATTCTCTAGTTTTCTTTGTGTGCGACACTTACACAAAGACAAATACATTTTTCCTAGTTTCTTCTCAAACAACTAGAGTGTAGCAACATCATTGAGAATTCACGTTTCAGTGAATGATATGTAGAGGAGCATAGACACAAAATACACTCAAAACAAAGTCATCAAATATGACACATTGATCAAAATATGGTTAGCTATAACTTGATCAATTATATCTAATTGATTACATGATCACGAATTAAGATATCAATAAAATTATTAAGGCAAGAAAGTAAAATATAATGCTTACCCTGCAAAGGAGCTGAGCAGAAATGAGGCAATAACGCACCAACCAGTAACGGTTGAGGTTGTGATGGTCACATAATCAAAGAAATATACGAGGCTTAACCGAGATACACGAGTCCCGACAAGTATCGACAAGAACACTCCAAGAGTTACATAATATAAACACTGAAGACAAACAATTTGAGCAACAATAAGCCAAGGGTCCCAGACCACTGCACCATAGAGCATGACGGCGAGTTCTCACACCTGATCTCCGAAGCCTTGAGAACGAAAATTCCCTATAAGAATCACACTGGATTATTATAATTGAATCGTATCCACACAAGTCATTCCCCGACAAAACACTACAAATCCAAACAATTGAAGCCGGACCACTTGTCCTTCAGAGAAGCAATCAATTTCGAGGAACCCAAACTCTCATAAAGCATCACCAAGCTTAGATACGGTCAATCTTCAATTCCAATCATCGGGTAATTCACCATCCAAACCCGAACTCAGAAACATGTAGATGCTCAGATCTAGATTCTGGAAGCGATATCTGTTTGACAGCGAAACGAGTGCAAGAAAGTCACCAAAAATTTCCCGATGAAGCAGAGTCAACAAAACAGAAAGATATTAAAAAGGTTCCAACTTTCATGCGGCGGCCGATACAGCAGCGAATTCCAACAAATAGTTCAGACAGGCTGCTGCCTCGGAAGAGAGACCTTGCCCAGAACCGGACCAGAGAAAGTTTGAATGAATAGTTTGAGATCGAGAAGAAGCAGAAGATTTAGGATTTGAAAGTGTTAATTCGGCCAGAGAACTTTTTTAAGCGAGATTGATTCGAGAGAACGATTTGCTGAACCTGGTAGAGAAACAATGAATGTTACCGTTTACTGCCTTTACTCTTCATTATGTAAAATGGGAAATTACCGTCAGGGGATGAAAGCTGCCTCTGTGGACTGTGGTCACTCTGATTTGAATTTCTATCTTCCTTATTTATTTTTAAACAAATCAAAATTTATAATACATAATTTTTTTTAAATCTTTGTGAAATAAAAAGAAAAAAAAGTAATGTTTCTATATTTGTTTTTAAAATAAAAATAATAGGGTACAATATATAATTATTTCAAAATAAACATGAAAATTCGTGGTACTGAGGAATATTTTAGATTTACTAATATGCCACATTCAGGGGGGAAAAATTAAAATTTTGGATTTTGACTAGGGATTATTTAGTCGAGACAAGTATTTTGCTAAATTACTTCATTTAATATTATTTATCTTGCTTCAATTATCTGAAATGCTCTACCAGTTGGCATCATAATTGCTAAACATTATTAAACAAAATATATTAGTTAATTAATAACTAATCAGGCAAGCTAGACAAAGCAAGCAATAGTAAGCTAACCGTTTGGAAATAACTGACCAGCTAACTTGAGTGATATTAATAGGATTATTATTGACATACTAAACATTTAAAATGTACATACATTTGAGAATTATTCTTTAGAAAATATCAACAAAAATGTTAAGATCATTTATTTAATCAAATCATTCATGAGGATTAAAAGATAACATGAGATAGAGGTATTTTCTTTTTAAAAAAATATTTTTAACGTATTTATTATATTTAAATAATTTTAATTATATTTTTATTCAATGTTTGTCACATGCACAAATATCTTCCCTTTTTTTTTCTTTGATGATGATAGGACAACTCAGACACTAACTCAGACAATAGGAAGACAAATATCTTCTTATTAAAGATGGGGTTTACAAAAACTCCAATACAAGAGAACTCCATAATTGGGCCCCAGGAGCCCATTTTGGCCCAATAACAACGCAAGCCCAGATGAAATATGAAGGAATCTCCAGAGCCAGAGGCAAGATCCAGAAACGTGCATGCAGTCCCCAACAAACGTACAGCTCCAATTACCATCGAGCATTTAGGTTGACTGGTAGGGGGTCATCCTAACTTAACCACAGATCTCGTGTTCGAGCCGTGAGAATGCAGCAGCGTTAGGTGGTAGCTCATCTTCCCAAAGAGGAACCCGCACAAGGAGCAAACGGATTAGTCTGAACCTGTGGTTGGTCAGGACACCGTGCGTAAGGGGAAAAAAAAACGTACAGCTCCGATTAATAATAATAAGACAATCTGAGAGAAATAAGAAACTAATAGAAGTTGCAACTTGCAAATGCACCCGGCTCACGTTAGCATCGATCATCTTTCTCGCCGGGCTTACTCTTCAACTTCTTTCCCCACTTTCCCAATTCACAACCTCGTCTTTTTCTTATTGAATTTTATTCCTTTATGTTCTGAAAATTACAGAATTTGCTTACCTGGGAAGCTCTGCTCTGATGAAAAAGTTTGGAAATTTGGATTCTTTGATATCTGGGAACTAGCAAGCTGCGCTGTTTCAGGTAATAAAAGTGATGTGCCTTTGATTTGGGCTTGTTGATTTGGGGTTTTCTTGATTGGAGCTCTAGATATTGCCTTTGTTTTCGAGAAAAATATGTCTATACAAAGAAACAAAACTAAGGCGATTTTTCTCGGAAAAAAATATCACTTCTCTTTGCATGACAATTAGTTGGAATATTGGTTGAATGTTTATATTTGGTGATGATCTGGTTGTCCTCTGATATTTTATAATCCATACCCTTATGAAAAATTGGAAAGAAAGATTTTGGGGGGCTGATTCAGGAACGTGAATCATCGAGTTAGGATATAGGAGTTAATGATCTTGCTGTCTTAAAAAGCTTGTTGTTTGAAGCTAGGAGCTACTTTCTTTTCTGTCTCTCTTTGGAGAAAAAATATTAGTTCTGTGGCTTTAGTTCCTTGCAACTGTGTCTTATTTTGAAATGGATGACACTGAGGATGAGGCACAGTATGCTCCCAACCCATATGATGCAAGTCGTCACCAAGTTTATGGATATTTGAATAGTCAGAAACTTCCAGTTGGGAGTTCTCAACATTCTCAGCCAGTTAGAAGTGAGTATGCTGAAGATGATAATGATTACGAGGAAGAAGATAACGGAGAACAGTTAGAACAGGAGGAGGAGGAGGAGGAAGATGATGATGATATTGATCAAGGTAACGGTAATCAAGTTCCCCAGAAAGATGGTGATGACAATGGTGATGACGAAGAAGATGATGAGAATGGCAATGGGGATGATAGTGATGATGACACTGATGCTGCTGCTGATGAGGACGACGATAAGCAGAAAAGTTACACCGTAAGGGTTGAAGATGATTTAGAATCTCACCCGAAAAAGAGAAAGCTGAAGAGTTTGATTTCAACTTATGAATTTGCGCCCCGTGTACCTGCCACAGCAGGTGCGGCTCCTTCAGCTCCTAAACCATCATTTGGTGGCAGAAATTCCCTTACTGACTGGACGGAGCACGAGACATTTGTTCTTCTCGATGCTTGGGGTGAGCGATTTATTCAGCGTGGAAAAAAGAGTCTTCGGTCTGAGGAATGGCAAGAAGTTTCAGAAAGGGTAAAAGAAGTTTCAAAAGTTGAAAGGACAGATACTCAGTGTAGGAATAGACTTGACACATTAAAAAAAAAGTACAAAAAGGAGAAGGCCAAATTAGCAGAAATGGGTGGCGGAACCAGCAAATGGGTTTATTTTAATAGGCTTGATAAGCTGTTGTCCTCTCCTCAACAACAAGCTGGTCTATCTTGTGGTTTGGACTCAGGAGAGTATGTTTTCTCGAACCCTCGAGTTTATTTGAACCGTGCAAATGTGTATGATGAAATGAGGGATAGTCCAGGGAATTCAGAATCTACTGGCGAAGAAGATTCGGTTGAAATTCAACCAAAGAAGAAAAGTTCTAGAAGGAACAATGACGAGACTTCATCCTTCAAATTACTTGCTGATTCCATTCAGAAGTTCAGTGAGATATACGAGAAGATTGAAAATAACAAAAGGCAACAGATGGCAGAACTAGAAAAGATGAGGATGGAATTCCATAAGGAATTGGAAATGCAGAAGAGGCAAATTTTCGAGAAAGTGCAGAATGAGATTGCAAAACTGCAGCAGAAAGATGAGGATGAGAATGATGAACCTGCTGAGAACGGTATGTAATGTGATGTTTATACATTGTAGTTCTGTTTTATTATGTAGACTGGCTAGCTGTTGTACTTGGTATC
>QFDD01001781.1:0-26193 GCA_006871305.1 Vachellia collinsii | reverse complement strand
CTTAGGTCGCGACATAATAGTGGCAGAGGCTCCTTTGACTAATTTTATCTCTTGATGAACTTGTGGCTCCTTTAATGTTCCATCCTGGGTCTTGAAATCTCCTCCAAATGCCTACAAACAGTTCCAAAGATCTTTGTAAAACTTAAACAAATTAAAGATCAAGGCACTCACAGTTTGGATGAGATAAATGACCTATTTTTACCCTTAACTAAGTGCAATGCAATGCATGAATCAATATAATCAATAATGGTATAAATGCATGCAAAATAAGGGTAAAGGTGTTACAAAACACCATAAAACACTCAAGAAAACCATGTAAATATTGGGTTCTATCAACACCACCAAGAAGGACCACCTTCCCCTACCCTTTATTGACCAAATGCTTGAGCGTTTAGCAGGGAAGATTCGTTACTGCTTTCTAGATGGTTACTCAAGGTATTTCCAAATTCTTATAGACCCTATGGACCAAGACAAAACCACTTTCACTTGTCCGTTTGAGACTTACGCTTACAAAAGAATGCCATTTTGTCTTCGCAATGCCCTTGGCACATTCCATAGATGCATGCTATCCATATTTGTTGAATTTATTGAAAAATGCATGGATGTGTTTATGGAAGATTTTACTGTATATGACAATTCTTTTGGTGAATTTTTACAAAGCCTTAACAAGGTTTTAGCATGACGTTTTAAGAAAAAACTCATTTTGAACTATGAAAAGTGTCATTTTATGGTCAATTAAGAATTGTGTGTAACAATGGCCTTTCTAAATTGTGCACTTAACTCCATAAAACAACACTTTGATACAAATCAAAATTTATGAAATTCCTAGTTTATAGGAATATAATGACTAGAAAAATATAACTTTTCCAAACAAGGAAAATAACAATTGAAATCGAATCATTAGTCAATAATTAACATAGTGGATCCACCAAAATCTTATAATACATCCAGGATAGGCCTCTGGCCCTCTTAAAACAATTTGTCAAGTGTACGCATCTAAATATCAATACTTTTATAACAAAATATGAGCCCTATAATGGTGGTAATGTATGCCCAAAAAAATAACTTCGGGCTCAATTGGTCCTTGGTCCAATTAAGAGACAGCCTAGCGACAGTCTCAGCGACCGAGGCCCTCAGGAGGTTCTACGCCTACGACCTAAGCCAGCGACCACATGCCCCAGCAACACAAGTGTACGTCTGGTCGCCCACGTCAGTCTCCAACTTCCCGCAGGTGTCGGACCAAGCAGTTGCAATCCAAGGATTTAGCACCCACAAAGCCTAGATCTTCAGAATAGCACCACAACCGCCCAACGGCTAGCGATCCAAGATTTTATCTATATATTTTGCCAAGCTGTACAGAAAAAAGGATCTTTGGATGGAGACATGTTCCTTCTCCCCTATCTTCCTCTGATCATCTCTATCTCCCTACTCAAAGCTTTTCACTATACTCCACCCCAAGCTTTTTGCCATAAACATGTTCTTTACTATTTTTGCATTATATTGGCTTCATCTTCGCATTAGGAACCTAACCCACGAATTCCATTCATACTGCTGGTTCCCAACCCATTACCTTTGAACATACACCCCTAAATTCTGCACAAACATTTTTTCATCGGCTGTGGGGAACTAGCAGTATTTCTCAGACTGCAGTGTGGTATACGGCGTAAAGGCTCTCTAACCCTATTCTGTGTTATTTTTCGTTTGCTTTTAGCCTTAACCATGACAGGGAAAACGTCCAGTCATGCTGACCGTTCTACTCAAGGTACCGGACCAAACCTGTCTAAGTTGGCTGAGATGGTCAAAAGCAATTAGCACAAATAGAAGAGCAAACGAAGAAGGTCACAGCTCAGGAAGAGAAGCATACCAAGTAGCAAGAGCTGCTACAATGTCTGGAAGGTGAAAATGCTGCTTTGAAGGAGCAAATCACCACCTTTGCTATGATGACTCAAGCCCAGGCAGTCCCTGGGCAGCCCTAACCATATAGCTCATAGACAACAGACAACGACCAACGGCGGGGATTGCCCCTTGGCTCTACCCCTCCAGCTTCACATAATACAAGTAATGACATGTCTGCAGTACGAACTTCTGACTCACCTGTCATAGTGGGTTCCAATGCTGGACACGATGATCTTGCCGATGGTTTGAGGCATAGGAATGCAGTTAGACAACGGAATCTCGAAAGTTTGTTCGATGCCACCATGCAGCCGGTGGAGGAGACCAGGGACGGATGTGACAGTCTAT
This sequence comes from Vachellia collinsii, assembly GCA_006871305.1. Taxonomy (NCBI): domain Eukaryota; kingdom Viridiplantae; phylum Streptophyta; class Magnoliopsida; order Fabales; family Fabaceae; genus Vachellia; species Vachellia collinsii. The sequence continues at coordinate 23,952 of QFDD01001781.1, read as the reverse complement.
CGGTCGCAAATGATAGCAACCCTATGGCAGCACCCCCAGTTTGGCTAAAGAAATTGCAAGAGCTAGTGGCACCCGATGCCACTAAGGAAGAGTCAGCCCAGAAGCTTTGCTGATTCGCCACTCACTGATGAGATTGCCTTGATCAACATACCAAAGAAGTTTACTCTCCCTCACATCCTCCTCTATGATGGGACAACGGATCCAGATGAGCACATGGCGCACTACAGACAGCGTATGCACACAGTCACCATCCCCAGGGAGTTAAGGGAAGTGTGCATGCGCAAAGGCTTTAGTTCAAGTCTGTCCGGGCTTGCAATGGAGTGGTTTGCCTCTTTGCCCTCCCAGTCCATCGCCTCCTTCACTGACTTCAACGACGCTTTCATCCAACAGTTCTCCAACAGCCGAAAGCTACGTAACCAACCCAATGACCTATACAAGATAGGCCAACGCCTGGGGGAGATGCTCAGGGATTACCTGGGATGTTTCAACCGTGAAAAAGTCCACATCACCAACTGTGATCTCAGCCTTTAGGAAGGGCCTACTATCAGACTCCAACTTGTACAAGGAACTCACCAAGTACACATGTAGCACAATGGAAGATGTCTTAGCTCGAGCCTAAGCTAAAATTAAGTTGGAAGAGGATAAAGTTAACGACCGATGTCACCACTCCAACCAGGAACCCCCGGTGATCCAGCAAAGGATGGAGAGCAAAGCCCTATCCCAGCAGCACCTTTGAAAGATGAAGCTCAAACAAGCCAGCGGCGTCGAGCAATAAGATGCCGCCCCCAAGGCTTGAGAAGCAACTTTGCTGTGTCCCCGGAGAGCTCATGCAGGCCCTCACTGACATGGAGGATAGTGTCAAATGGCCCCAGAAGACCAAGAAGCCGGTCGACCAGCGCAACAAGTCCAAGTGGTGTGACTTCCACAATGACCACAGACATTGCACAGTAGATTGTATTGCGCTATGTCTGGAGGTAGCAGCGCAACTAAAGAGGGGCCGTCTGACCCATCTCTTACGAAAAGACAGCTGGGAGAGAAAGGACACGACCGATGCCCAACCGATACCTAAAGAGCCCCCACAAAACCCTAGAACGGTCAACAGCATCATCAGAGGATCAGAGATAAGTGGGTACACCTACTCAGTAGTCAAGAGGAACACCCGAGCCCTAGCTAACATCCAATCGACAAACAAGATCGACATGCCCACCAGCGATGAGCCTATCACCTTCTCGACGGAGGAAATCTCCCATGTGGTCTACCCCCATGATGACGCTCTGGTCATCTCCTTGTTCCTCAGAAACTTTGACATAAAGCGAGTGCTTGTGGACCCAAGGAGTTCTGTCAACATCGTCTATATGAATGCTGTCAAAGAAATGGGGGTAGAGTCCCGGATCATTCGAGACCCTTCAGTCTTGGTTTTTGGCAATGGAGCCCCTGACATGACAACGGGGGAAATAACCCTCTTGACCTTTATAGCTGGATTGAACGTCCTTGAAAAATACCAGGTCATGGACTACCCATCAGCCTACAACGCCCTCTTGGGGCGACCATGGATCCATAGATGAAAGTAGTTCTGTCTACCCTCCATCAGGTCATCAAATTTCACACGTCTTAGGGGATACACGAGATTAACTGGGACCAGAAGGCATCACGAGAGTGCTACCAAGCCTCCCTGAAGACGCCACGATTGTGGACACAAAAGATCCTGGACAATGAACGTCCCGATCACACCGTCCAACTAGGATCAGGCCTGTCTCCAGACCTACGAGGTAAGATCCTAACCTTTCTTTCTAGTAACGCTGACTGCTTTGCTTGGTCCCATGCAGACATGACAGGGATAGACCCTGCTATCACAACGCACAAGCTGAACATCGATCCTGCGAACAAACTAGTTAAGCAAAAATGATGAAGATTCACCCCTGAGAGGAACAGGATCATCAATGAAAGATCCAGAAGCTGCTCAATATTGGGTCTGTCCGCGAGGTGCAATACCACGACTGGCTGGCCAACGTAGTCGGTGTGCTAAAAAAGAATGGTAAACATCGGGTATGCATTGATTTCATTGATCTAAACAAGGCATGCCTGAAAGACCCCTTTCCTCTTCCTCACATTGATTCTTTAGCCGACGCCACCTCTGGCCACGAGCTCCTGACCATCATGTATGCCTTTTCTGGATAACCAAATTTTAATGGATCCAGAAGATCAAGAGAAGACGGCCTTCACAACTGAGTGTGGCTTCTATTGTTATAAAGTGATGCCGTTTGATTTAAAGAATGCAAGTGCTACGTATCAACGACTAGTGAACAGCATGTTTGCAGACCATTTAGGCAAGATGATGGAAGTATACGTTGATAACATGCTCATCAAATCCCTCAAGGCTGAAGACCATGTGAAGCACCTCAGTTAGGCCTTCTCCCTACTCAAAAAGTACAATATGAAGCTCAATCCTGAGAAGTGCTCATTTGGCATAGCGTTTGGAACGTTCTTAGGTTACCTAGTCTCCCAGCGAGGGATCGAAGCGCACCCAAACCAAATCACCGCAATTCTGGACATCCCTTCTCTGACCTGCGTTAGAGATGTCTAGCAACTCACAGGGTGAATAGCAGCCCACAGATTCATCTCACGATCATCTGATAAGTGTCACCTGTTCTTTGACGCCCTCAGGAAGAACAAGACTTTTGAGTGGAGTGAAGAATGTGAGACAGCGCTACAAGGGTTGAAGCAATACCTCACCAACCCTCCACTGTTGAGCAAGCCTTCCCCCGGAGAAACCCTGTTCCTGTACCTGTCAGTGTCATGGAGAGCCATCAGCACCGTTCTGGTGAGGGAAGACCAAGGAAAAGCAGCGACTGGTGTACTACACCAGCAAGACTCTACTAGACGCTAAGACTCAATACTCACAGTTGGAGAAGCTAGTCCTTTCTCTAGTATCAGCATCTCGGAAGCTACGACCATACTTTCAGTGCCATCCAATCACAGTCGTCTCATCCTACTCCTTCCAAAGTATCCTCCATAAACCAGACCTCTCCGATAGACTGGTCAAGTGGTCCATTGAGCTTAGTGAGTTCGACATCACTTACCACCCGCGGACCGCCATCAAGTCATAGGCTTTAGTAAATTTCATAGCAGACTTCTCCCCTAACTTACAACCACTGGCAGCAAGGAGGCATCATGCCTAAACGGAGGATCCGACCAGGGTGAGTGGACACTGCACGTCGACGGCACTTCCATTGTCAAAGGGATAGGGTTGGGGATTGTGTTGACATCCCTGAGTGGACTGGTTCTGGGACAGTCGGTCCACTATATATTCAAAGCTACTAACAATGAGGCAGAGTACGAGGCCTTCATCGCGGGGTCGCAGCTGGCCCGGGTGGTCGGTGCCACCAAGTTGGAGATATGGAGCAACTCCCAGTTGGTCACATGGCATATTGATGGAATGTACCAGACAAGAGTTCCCCAAATGCAAGCCTATCACAGCCAAGCCAGCGACTTTTATCTAGCTTTGAAGAGTTCCGCGTCACCCATATCAACCGTGAAGAGACCAGGAGGTCGACGCTCTTGCAGCCCTTGGATCGTCCTTCACCACCAGCGAAGTGGAGTCAGTCCCCATAGTGCATTTGTTGAGGTCAAATAAGTCCTTCTCAAACAACTTGACATGGGATTGGTGAAGCCCTTTGCTCAAATACTTAAAGGAAGGAGTTGTACCCGACAACAGAAATGAAGCTCGGAGGGTAAAAGTTCGTGCAGCCAAATTATGTGTCCTAGACAACTTGCTTTACAAACGATCGTACACAAGACCACTCCTCAGATGCATCGGCCCTCAAGAGGACAAGTTCGTCCTTAAGGAAATCCATGAAGGAGAAGGTGGAGACCACTCTAGAGGGCGAAGCTTAGCCTAGAAGGTACTTAGGTCTGGGTACTTCTGGCCAAAGTTGCAGAAGGACGCCCAGGACATAGCTAAATGTTGCGACAGATGACAACACTTCTACCACGTCACCCATTAGCCCTCAGAATTGCTCCATGCAACTGCACCAGCGTGGCCCTTCATGAAGTGGGGAATGGACATCGTCAGAAAGCTTCCCATGGCTCTCAGCAAGGTAGTCTTCATGTTGGTCATGACCGACTACTTCACTAAATGGGTTGAAGCAAAGGCTTACGCGTAGATACAAGAATTGGAAGTCGTCGAGTTCGTTTGGAAAAACATCATCTGCAGGTTTGGCCTCCCAAAAGAGATTGTCTGCGACAACAGGTCTCAATTCATTGGGAGACATTTTCATGACTTCTGTCACAACTGGGGGATTACTTTACATTTCTCAACACCGAGGAACCCCCAGTCCAATGGATAGGCCAAATCCAGCGATAAGATTTTGGTCGCCTCACTCAAAAAATGGCTAGACAAAGCCAAAGGAAGATGGGTGGAAGAGCTCCCTTCTGTGTTGTGGGCCTACCGCATCATGTCCCATACGGTGACGGGCGAAACCCCATTTTCTCTTATCTACAGATCTGAAGCTATGATTCCTGTTGAGGTGGGACTCACATCACTTCGATATGCCTGGACAAACCGAGAGTCCAATGATCAAGCTCTTCATGACCAGCTGGATCTCCTCGACGAAAGACGAGAGCAGGCGATGATTACCATGGCTCTCCACTAGTAGAAAGTAGTGCGGTATTATAACAAGTACGTACGTGCCAGACAATTCAGGGGGGGACTGGGTTCTAAGAAAAGTCTTCCAGAACACTCAAAACCCACACGATGGCAAACTAGGACTGATGTAAGAATGCCCATACCAGATAACTGGTGTCATCAGCCAAGAAGCATACCAGTTGAGTGACAAATAGGGATGACCAATCCCTAGAAGCTAGAAAGCAATCCACTTAAAGAGGTATTACTTCTAACGCATGTTTTACACTTAACTACAATTCTTTGAACGTATGTGACTAACCTTTTTACTGAGTTACCTCGGAGTGATGACGTACGTCAAATGACTCGACACCCATAAACGACTGACGCCCTGTGCTAAAATGTTAAGGTCGCTGCGGACTAGTGTGACCACATTGTTTTTAGCATGTCTTGCTTGTTTTTTCAACTAACCTTACAGAGCATAAGTGTCGAACAAGTCTCATGCATTGGAAAGATGCCACTCTTCTTACCGACAGACTTCAGCGACCTACAACCTATCCAACGGTCTAATGCGGTTGCTCAAGACTGATCATGGCATGACGCAGGCGAAACCTCCAATGACTTCGTCACCGAGTAGAGGCCCAGCAGACCTCACTAGCTAACAAGTCTTTATACCCCTCCAATCAACGGCAAAGTCAGATCACTACAACTTAGCCAAACTACGGCCCAAACGCCACCTCTTGCTGGCAAGCAACGAGCCGTAACGGCCCAAGCTGGCCCTGACTTTGGCGTATCTACAAGAACGGAGGCAGCTTTACCTTGCTCTTACTTGACAGTAGACACTAGTCTCACTTCCTTTTCATTTGTGTACGGGGACCATTGTTCCCCCTCAGTCATCCAGGCCTAATCATTTGGGCCTCGTTGTTAACCTTTGTCACTTTGGTTTCATACCGTCTATGTATCCAGGGATCAGACTGCTACGTCATTTCCCTTTCTTGTATCCAGCAATGATGCCACGGTTGTACCAGTTGGGTCATTGACCTTACTCAATAAAGTGTGTTTTATTCAGCTCACTTCCTATTGACCTCGAAGGCCATATGATGATTCACAACATCAATCTTACATGCGTACTAAAAGACCTACAAGGTCTTAGCCACGATCCAGCGTCATTACAGTCGCAAGCCATTATTTGGCAAGCCAAACCTAAGTCAATGATAAAAGCGGAAAGCCTAACTATGGCTACACAAGATTTGAGACCGTCGAGCTGGGCGGCCATGACCTATTGCTAGAATGGTAATGCAGCAATGATAGTATGTTCATAAATCATACAAAATAATGGCATATAAGATAGTGCCCATGAGAGATAAAGAACTAATGGCATATAACACCATTTTCATAAATCATAAAAAATTTCCAAACTGTTCAAACAAAAATCTCAATTCACTTTTCACAAGGTATATACATACATATCATCATTTACATTATGCATGTTACAATAGTCACCACAATCACTTGGATCAATAATCTCGAAATCACTTTGTTAACCACCAATTCTCTCTTGTAACTTCCCAAGCCTTATTTCTTTTAACTGAACCTATGGGCTAGTGCTAACCCATGTGACTGGTAACTACCCATAATGTTAACCGTTCAAGTGATGTTGATTGGCCAAATCCACAAAGCACAAGTTTGGACTATGGGTTCTTTCCCCAATATCACTAGGGGTGTCATAAGCCCTCATAATACAATGGGCCTAGGATCATCTTATGTACAACTTAAAGTCCTCCATCCTTATTTACTCTTTAAGCATTCTAATTATTCACCCCCTTTTTCTCTTTAATAGCCTCCCTTTTATAACCACATCCTCCTCTCCCAATACCACTATAATCATTTTTTAGGGCACAATCATGGCATATACACAATTTTTCTATCTTTTTAGGTCATGACCTGAGGCTTCAAATCAGAGTTGTTGTCATGAAATCATCTCTCTTTCCTTCCCCATCTCTCACCCATTTACCATTTTACTTAACAAACCTGGCCCATTCTTCTTCTAGATTCATTTTAGGGTTAGAAAACCCATGGGTTTAAAGGTCATTTCACAAATTTTAAAACCTCCTTCCTTTCGTAAACCCTTCTTTTCTGTCGCACATTTTCCTTCTCTGTTCACCCCTCTAACAGTCATGACCATTGCTCTTCCTCTCCTCTTCAATTGTTACAACCTCTCCTTCTTGCACCGGCCACAACATCTCATTACTTCCTAAACATCCACACCCCTTCATTCCTCAACGTGAACGACCTCTCCCCTCACTCCTCCACTTTATAAATACCTCCTTTGCTTTTGTTGTTCTCACACATTTCTTCTCCTTGTCTACCTTTGTCTCCATCAAGCTTCAGGCATTAGGTAGCTTTCTCCAGTCCTCCCTCTCCTCTATTTCATGTAGAAACTCCTATTTTCCCTTTCCTCAAGGTATCTTCATCTCTACATTTTGATTTCTATAGTTGGGTGTTAGTTTTTCTATTTTGTGTAGTTTTCTTTTGTTAAAATTAGACTTGAGGTTAGTGGAATGAGAGTTTGTTGCAAATCCTACTATGATTTATATTTGAATTCTATTTTGTGAACCCATTGCTATAGAGGGAAGACTGATTTTGCTCTGATTTTGTTGTCATGAAACTAGTTTTTGAACATTCAAATCACATTTTTTTTAATGTTTCTGGGCTTTTAAGTTGTGACATACATAAAAAAGTTGCAACCTAAATTGCTAAATTCTAAAAAAGTGCTCTTAGTATAGTTTAGGTCGCGACCTATGTGACCCTTAGTCACGACCTAGACTGCTAGAAGGAGTTTTTAACCTGTTTAGCCCATGTTTTTCAAGTGAAACTCAGTCTTCCATTGAAATTTCAATTGACTCATTCATTAATTGAGGAGCATTGGTTCAAGGACCGGGGAGGGTAGTCTTCATTGGTCGGTCTTAGCTATCTAGTCCTTTTCTTTTATTTTAGGATTTTTCATAGGATTTTTCTTTGTTTTGTTTGTTTCTTTGCTATTCAGAATGATGGTCCGCACTAAGAACTTGAACATTGGGAGTGACCTCAAAGAAGAGCCCCCGGTTTGACTGTCGAGGGCTAAAGTAGTCAAGAAATTCACCAATCGGGGAGCAATCCAAGAGCACTATTTATCGGAGACCCATGAGTTCAAATTCTATCAAAAAGCTATTGACATGGGATTTGCTGAGCTGATGAAGAAGAGGACTAAGGAAAACTTGACCTTGGTTCGTGAGTTCTACACCTACTATGCTACCATAGACACTCTTGGGATAAGCTGGTGGAATCAAGACTTTACCATTGATATATCAAGTAAAATAATATCAATCAGCTTCTGACTTCCTACGGCTCCTCTCACAAAGTTAATGTTTATAAGCTATTTATGTCAACATCCTTGAAGCTGCTTGCCTTGGGCTTAGAGATCTAAAGCACTTAGTGCATCTTTACAGCTGTCTTCTGCAAGGTAGCTTCAAAATTTGAAATCCCTCATTTCTCTCATAGCTCCCTAGACTCTCAATCTCTCCCATATCTTCCTTACAGCTTGCTTTCCTGCTGAACTTCTCTCCAAAATCTCATTTTCTCTCCTGTTCTCTCAAATTTGGGTTTTCCTTTCTTCATTGTCATTGGAAAACCTCGGCAACTGATGGAGGAAGGCGTCGTCTTTGTTCATTTGTTGATGCAGGGAAAAAGAGGTATCAGGTCAAGTGAATGAGTTGTTGCTTTTGATGTTTCTAATATGCTAAAACCTTATGAGTTTGATAGTACGTATTAGAATTGGAGGGCATCTTTGTAGCTTGAGATTATACTTCCTCTTTTGTTCACTGAAGAAAAATGAACCCTTTAACATTATACTTCCTCTTTTGCTCACTACAGAAAAATGAACCCTTTAAATGGTCCTTTCACGTGAAAGAAGTGAAGCAAAATTTATTTGCTTTCCATTTTTTCTTAAGTTGTAGCCCTCGACAATGGCCTAGAAGCTTTGCCGTTGAAACTTTAATCTAGTAAGGAAATATTCTTCACTTCTTCCGCAGTACTCCACATTCCACTCCTTAGGTTGATCTCTTATCCGTGTTTCTAGAAGTTGCAATTATTCCCAAATAACTAGGATACGATCTCAGACGAGAGTTTTTCGGGGGTGGGAGGTAGATCTCTATTCTTCTTAAGTCGTCACCAAACACAAAAGCATAGTTGAGATCATCAACAGTGTGTCCCACAAAATCAAAGGAGGATTTGCATAAGGGATTTGGCTTTGGTGGTGTTGGGACTCTCTTTATGATCCATAACTTTGTCATTTACTGGTATGCTTATCATATCCCACATTAGTTTTTCGTTATCATTTGGAGCCTCTCTTTAAACATTTATTTTATATTCAAGCCTCTGTAGAATTGATCCTTTTTTATTTTTAATTGATCCTCTCTTTAACCATGAAGAAGCTGACAATAATAAAAAAAACTAAAGAGTGATAGATCTTCAAAATTGTTTTTAATTTTCTCAAACATGATGATGGAGTTGTTCAAGCTTATGTTTGTGAAAATGGTCTATCTCCGAAGATCAACTTCTGATTTGTTGTTGTACACTTGATGCCAAGTTTACGTTTAAATTGGCGCTATAGTTAGATCTTCAAGAATGCTTCTCTTGGTTCATGCAACCATATGTCAAAGATATAAAGCTAACTTTTTAAGCTATGCTCTATCATTTTCTTTATTATTCTAGATTTGAAAATGTTTTTCCATTCCTATAGCAATTGATGCTTGCTACTATCGACATGGTGGAGGCTAATTCAAAATCGAGGGGGTTATGTTGTTTATTCGATGTGCTCCATCATGGTGATAGAGGTTAGTTTTTAAGTCCAACCTGTGAGATTCAGTGCTTTTTTAATCATGTATCTTTAATGGTTCTTTCCTTTTAATCATCTTCAAAATGAAGCGGTCATTGACTATGCTCTAAAAAAGAGGGATGTTAAACCCGTGCCATGTGGTTTTGACTTTGGGCATCCTGTGTAATGACTTTGTTCATTTTCTTTCCCTGACAATTATTTTTTCATTTTTGAGTATTCCTCATGCCTTTGATAGTTGTTTTCTATTAGGTATATAAGGTTTAGGGAACAACGTTCTCACCCTTCATTGGAGAAGACAAGGAATTTATATCCTCATGTTCACAGCATGGATGGGTTTTTTGTTGCAAAGGTATAAACATTTATCTTTCCTGCTAAACATTGCCATTTTTGTTTATGAATGAAGTGTTGGATCTAAAACAGCAATATATGCATGATATATGAAATGACACTTAAAATTGCATTGACACACTACTATCTTGCATTTACCAAGTAATTTGTATTCCTTTCTAAAATTATGAGATTATGAAATTTGTTTAGTCTATTCTCCTGTGTTATACTTTTTCCTATGTTTAGTTTAAATCTATGTGTCCACTGCTTCTGATAAAGTTAATACATATAAAGTCAAGCGTCAAGTGGCAAAAGTATGGATTTCCATCCACTCCAAAAAATCCTTCACATTCACACACTGTTATGTCCTCAGTTTTATTTTGACATAAATGTATATATTACTTCGTATGACTAATTGATTTTTTTTCATTTTGTTGATGGTTAGTTGCAACAAACATGATATTTTTATTATATTTTTTCCTACGTTGCCTGAACCTAATTGTGTCTCCAAATTGTTAGAATTTTTATTTTGCTTATAAAAAATTTTTTTATTCCTATTTTGAAAATGGATACTTAAAAATTTTTACTTGCTGGTGCTCAAATGTTGATACTTACAATTTTTATTCCTAGATGTAGGTTTTAACATGAATGCTCTTGGCATGATAAAAAATTCCCATGGATCTGTAGCTGACTTGCTAGTTCTCAAACAAACATAAAAGAAGCTTGATCAGCTTACTTACATGCTTCATTCTGATCCAGCACTTATGGCCATCCTACAAACTAAGAAATTGTTTGGCGACCCATTGATTTGTTAGTTAGTAGGATGGGCAAAAGTGTTGGTTCAAGATGGAGCATGAGAGTAAGCTGGTTAGGCTTCTCTTATAATTTGTCAACTTTATACCATTTGTCTTTGGTGCTTGAAAACATTGATTGATTAGCATGAACTCCAAAGTGTAATTTTCCTAAAGATGATCTGAGCTTGAAAAAAGTTTCAGTATTGGCATATTATTTCATCAGCTCAACTAATAGTTACATTCAACTTACATAAGAACCGGATAAAAATTTTCGAGTAGATGCCCCTTACAGCTTGACCATTTATTTATTGTATATTAATGATATAGTAGTAGTTGAAATTAGATAACTTTGTAAAAAAAACAAGAAGAAGAATGAAGTTGCAATTGAATAACATATGGTTAATTTAAACCAAGGCACAACTACTTGTAAAACGTTTTGGGGGAAAGATGAAAATGATAGGCAAGAATAAATCATTGATATATATGTTAGAAGTGAATTCCACAATTAATGCAATGAAAAACAGGTGAAGATGACACATTAATTGAGACCACTTTATAAAGGAAAGGTGAAAAAGACATATCAATCTCTGCGCTGAGAATGCATGTAAAATAAGGGGGAAAAGGGTGTTCAAAGAACATAGTCAAATTCACTATTTTGATGCAATCAATATGTTGAAATTTGCTCATCACGTGGTGCCCCTTGTTAATCTGATTTGTGCTACAACAACTCTATTTTTACTTTCATTTGAAATTTGCTCATCACATGGTCCCCCCTGTAAGTAGGTGTCGCTTATGGCTTTAACATATGTTTTTTTGTATATTAATGATATAGTAGTAAATTCCACAATTAAGGCAATGAAGAAGGAGAAAAGGTGAAGAAGACACATTAATTGAGACCACTTCACAAAGGAAAGGTGAAAAAGACATCAATATCCGGGTTCACGTGGCCTAATAACGCACACAAAATTAGGGATTGGGAAAACTAAAACAAAGTCAAGATCACTATTTCTTTGAAATCAATATGTTGAAATCTCCCAACACGTGGCTCCCCTGTCAATCTTATATGTGCTACAACAACTCTATACTTACTTTCCTCTTGCAATGTCTAAGCCAAGCACAGAGCCTCCCTTAGTTGTCATGTTTGCCTACTCCATTCATCATCCTTTACCGGTAAAAAATCTCAACAAATCTATGGTTTCAGCAAAAAAAACAAAGAAAATTTCAACATTATTACCGCACAAGATTGTTGAAAAAAATCGGTGCATGAAAGGCTATAGACAATATAAAGAGATGCCAACGCCATCAATGGTGTGGTATCTTTTGATTGTTGAACTTAAATTGTTTCTTCTTCCTCTTCATATTCTTCGAAGCAGAAGTTATATTCTTATTCTTCTTCATGTTAGTAGACTAAATAATCTTTGTGTTAGAAATAATTTGAAGAACAAGACAAAATAAGATATATAGAATCATCGATCTTCAGTTTAAGATTACAACTACTACATGAAAATTTGAAAAAATAGGCCGTGAGTTGTAGGTTGTGGAAATATGACTTATCAATGGTAAAAATGACTTATGTGTTGCTAACTACTTGGATTTATCATCGTTGCAAACAAAGTCCAAGTCAGGATGAAAGTCTGAAGCTGAAGGTAATATGGGTAAATCATCAGATCCACCAAAGTGTTGGTACTCTATGGTTGGATTTATGATTTTGTTGATAGCCCCTTCTATGACTCTTATGTGATTCGTACACACATTCCATTGTATATGCCTTTGCAAAATGGGGATAATCTTCATCCATGTGTTTGACCATATGTCTTCAATTGTTAAAACTTGGTTTATTCTCCATGTTGTCCTTACATGCAAAAAGGAATTGTATGGCCTAACAATATTCTCGTACAAGAAGTACTCGCTCAATTGATAAAATCCAGCTTCTTCAAACTCTGCACAGTATAAACTTCTATCCTAGTAATGCCATAGATGCACTGAAGTACATTATATCGTGCTTTATACCATTTCGTTGATCACTCTTGTATGTATGATTTTCTCTGAACTCTTTGTATCTCAGGTGATGAGTACAACGAATGGAACACATGATATGTGAAGGTACTCCGTCATTTCTCCAACGACCAACCAAATTGAATAATTCTTGTAATTGAAAATCATGATACTCAGATATTGTGCTATTTTAGTTCCTTGGTTAATTTAGATGTCGGTAGATCTTCATTATATAATGTGTTCTCCTAATGGGTAATAGGGTTTACATCTGGGTGGGTGAGTCTAGATTTGTGCATGTCTATTTGGCATTACTTTTCAATATAGTATAACGGTCTTTCAGTATTGTTAAAGTAGGTTCAAGCTATAGGTCTTACCACAGTTATGAAATTTTTTACTTTACCATTTCTTTTAAAAAAATATAGCACAAGTATTATTTGTTTCGTCTATTCCCTGTATGACAGTATATTTTGCTATTAGGGTCTACAAGGAATTGTATTTATTTGGCTTGCCACAACTATGCATCTTTTTTGACAATGGCTTGTGAAAGGAGCAAGCAATGTAGCAGAAAGAGGTTTGTCTACTATCTTTGACTATCTTTAATGACTTGCCATTTTCTCATTAACAATACCAAAGGTTCATGCTATAGCTTTGACCATAACTATTAAATTGTTTCATAGACTATTATTCATTGTAGGTCATAAGCTAAATGTTTTTATTGCAGATTCCATTTCCATGTCTCTGTCTTATTGTTCATAATTTATTTTTATCTCACATTGGTTCCAATAGATTCTTCATTGTAGCAGGTTATTAATGTACTATAAAAAATGCTTCCTCTCACATACTCTAGGCACAACCACAGTCAGAGCTCCTATTGGTATGATGACTTGGCCAAGCACGTTGTCATGTAACTAAGTCAAGAAATCTTAATTCTTGGAAAACTATTGTTATCTTCACTTACATTCAAAAAATGTTATGTCCTTGGTTTTTATTTAGACACTAATGTATATATTACAAGCCTAACTTCATTATTTTTTAACTTTGTTGATGGTTGGTTGGGACAATGATGGAATATTACATGGTGTAGGCCTTATCTAGCAGTGACATGATTGCTCTTAGACATTTTAGGTGTGTCTATAGGTGCGTCTCTTGAGCACTAGGGAAGTTGGGGTATGAGGAATGCCTCTACAGGTGTGGCTCTTGAGCCTAAGGGAATTAGCACAACATCTTTTGAGTAATTGTTATTAAACTCTCGTGTTGGCATTCCAATTTAAGAAAAGAAATTATGTTGTCTTTTGGTAGTTTGCCGTTATAAGTTTGATCATTTTAGTCTTGTAGACTATCATATTTCCATGAAGTTGTTTTGGACATGAGTTAAAGCATTGAAAAGGGACATTTTCTTCTTATCCTATATGGTATTATAAACATGTGTAATGAACGTACCTTTTGTCATGAACACTTTTATAGGTTCACATAAAAGCTCTGAACACCCATATGACATACTTTAATATCATTTGTTGGAACAAAAAAGATCTTCATTAAATAAGGAAGTGACTGGGAAAAGGGACTATAGGGAGCTTCTGGGGTAGCAAGCTTAGGTCATGCCAACTTCCGACCCATTTTGTTGCATGTCTTCATTTCATCTTTAATTTCCAATACACTCTATCAAAAATTCTTTAAGGGTTGTCTTTGTTTCATTCATACAAATGGGTCATATTTTTGGGGGAAAAAATTAGCTACAAGAGATCCTACAATGCTATTTCCTTGTAACAGTTTAACCTATTACCTACAAGCATGCGTGTTGAGGTAATGCTTTTATTATAATTTTACACTTCCCATCACCTATTCCCTATTTATAACACCAAAAAGGCATATGTTAAATCTTTCCTACCAGCCTGCCATTAGTGCTATATTGTGTATCTTTCAGCTCTAAACCTATTTGTCATAGCCACATTGTTCATCTTTGGATGTCTGTCATTAGCAACATATATGCTTATTGCTAAAACTAGCATTGCCTCCTACTACATTTAATGTTTCTTTTTTAATGTAATGTATATTAAGAAAATCATACTTTTGCTTTTTTGTCGAGATAAGCACCTATTATATTTTCTAGTACAACTCAAATACTACGAATACCCAGTCCAAGGTCTGTATTTACATATTTTTCATCAATTCTTTTAGTAAATTCCTTCACTCATATTGATGCAGTGATAATTAATGTCATTAATTTATAATGACAAAGGATAGTGATATTTCTATTAAAGAAGCAAAAGATGGAAAATTGTGGTCAAGCTTCTTCTTTTCCCTTTTTTCCCCAAACTTCTTTGATTGCAGAGAGCTACATGTTTCCCATTCTTTGAATTCTCGGTACAATTGTCAATTAAACACCATTTTTCATTTCATTTTCACCTTTAGTAAGTCAACTCGCTATGTTTTTCATCAAGGTCTCTAGTTACAAGTTTTCCCCATTTTTCTTAGTTAACTCCTTTAAGAACGATATTAAATGGTTATTGGCCTACTAGATTCTTCTTCCCTAAAAAGTTTCAGGTTTATTGGTTTTCCATGATGTATAATCGCTATGCTATCTTCTTCTTTTTTTTTTTTTCTTTTTGTGGTGATATTCACAATTGATGCTTTATTTTGTAAATAATATTCAATTTCCACTAGTAGAAAAATGTTTATTTAGACCGCTCCTTTTAAACCGCATTTAGATGATAAGGTCTAAAAAATATAACTTGTGGTATTTTTATAAATAATAATATAACTTTTTAGTTATTTAGATTGCACCTGTTAGGTGCGATTTAAAACATCCTCTTTTAGACCCACCTAAAAGGTGCGATCTAAAAAGATGACTTTTTAGACCACGCACTAAAGGTACGATCTAAAAGATAGACTTTTTAAACCACACCTGACATGTGCTGTCTAAAAACAACCTCTTTTAGACCGCACTTGATAAGTGCGGTCTAAAACAAGGGACTTTTTAGACGGCACCTCATAAGTGTGGTCTAAAAAGTGCTAAAAATTTTAAAAATTTATAACCTCTAACTTCAAAAATTTTAAGTCGCACTCTCCTTCCCGATATCCTTGTCTCTAGCCTCCTCTTTGTCTTCCTCCTCTGGAACTCTCCTTCCCAACATCCTCCTCTCTAGCCCCCTCTTCGTCTTCCTCCTCTCCAACACCATCATCACTCTGGAGGTCTCAGATCCACACGTCTTACCCTTGTCTTCACCCGAATCTTCAGGTGCTTATTCATATATTTTTTTCTTAGATCTGGTTTTTTCTATCTAGTTTATCATATATTTTTTTAGATTTGGTTTCTTAGATCTAGTTTTTTGAAATTTATAAAGAGTGAGGGGGAAAAGAAGACACACGCACACCTAAAGCTAATTTTCTAGAATGTTCACACTTGGGTTATTGCTCTTAGCTACTAACAACAGGAATGACCATCCCAAATCCACCAAACTCATTTGGAGTAACCATCACCAGATTGATCTTCATGCTAAAACAAGGCTAGTGTGCCGTCTTCTCTTGAACAAGGCCAATGTCTTCTCTTGCAAGCACAAGGCCAACGTTTTCTTGTACAATCACAAGGCTAACGACTTCCAAGAACAACACAATCTCGTAGAAGTTTATATCTTTTATTTATATTTTTTTTAATTTCTTTTGCTTTGTGGTATACACATGTTGTATTAGATGAACTCTAAAATGAATGAGTAGAAGAGATGTGTTATAGCTAAATTCTACAATAGCCATCTGCATATGTTTCTCTATTTTTTCATTCCCCTACTGACACTTGAGAATGAAGAAGAAGAGGGCACAACAGGAGCAAGGGCTCAACTAATTTTTTTTAAAAAAAGGACACCTTTTAGACCGCATGTTAAGACATGGGTCTAAAAGGTTTCATTTTTAGACCACATAGTACTATTTTTTAAACTGGTTTTATCTAAACTGCATCTATGTGCAATTTAAAAAGTCTTTTTTTGCGGTCTAAAAAGCACTTTTTGCACTAGTGTTCCTAGCCACATTAACATCCCTGATGTCATTAAAATTGTAATAGGTTTACAAAATAGGTCTTAATATATGTGGTGAACAAACCTATTCTTGTCAGCACACTAGCCTTGCTTTCTCTTATTGGGTCTGCATGATATGTCTTCAATAATGAATGAGCCAACAATGATTATTGAACAGATGCCTTTCAAGTTTCAAATTCATTTGTTTGACCTAATATATAATCCATGTCCTATCATTTCTTTTGTTTTTTTATCATTCAAAATACACTTATTTATTCCATTTGTTCTATGGTTTAATCTTTTTCATATGACAATGTTTTTTTTTTACATTTGCTTAGTCATTTTTCATAAAGCAGAAGGTACTGTGTTTTTGGTTCAAGCACACGACTTTTTAAACAACTTTGACCAAATCCTAACAAGCCTATATCAAGATGAGATTGTGATTAGATTGTGTTTGGTAGAGAAAAGGAACATTTCTACTTTCTCCAATTCTACAATTCATTTCCCGCTCATTTTCAACTCCAATGCTTCTATATAACACGCATCCAAATGGCCTCACTTGCCACTGTTCACGCACATCACTTAATTAACCCATAATTTGAAGTTCTCATTTGGTATCTTTCTTTTCTAATACAATGCCTCCTCCTTCCTTACTTACATAGTTACATGATGGTACTAATAGGTGGAATATAGTGGTGTAATTTTTTCGCAAATCGAATGTTTGTCATAGTTCATCTCCCACAAGTATTTTATGCATATTAATGGTTTTGATTGACTCAGAGGTTAGTTTTTTTGTTCAAAATTTAATCTATTTTTTGTTTTTCCATTTCTCTCTGCCTTAACTGATGTTATATGTTTGCAAACTAGGGGAACAAAATTCAAGCAAGTGTGCTGAACATGTCTTTACATAAGTGCTTTCTTCATACCTTCACTGAAAGGCACACATATTTATTTGCTAACTTTGTTGTATCTTCAAATTTGAGTCAATATAGGGCAATGAATCATCCATTCAAGATCACTTTCACTCCACAAACATACATGTCTCAGGAATCTGCCATAATACCCAAATATATTTACTCATTCTTCCCCATAGTTGATATCTTAAAGACTGATGAGGATCACCATGTTGATTTCCTTTTTGGTAACTTAATTAAATGTTCAACTTTAATTCCAACACTATTTCTCAACTGGTTTAATTAACTTACTCTTATTGACTTTATGTTAGATATGCTTGCACTTGTCAAGTCAAGGGATTCATTGGAAGAGTACTGCAAGGATAATGAAGCTAAGCATAGGCTAAAATTGGTCTTGATAGATATTGATTATTTCCTCTAACTTTGACAATTATAAAGATTTTCTTTTATTGCTATCCCTATTCATACCATGCTTTATTTCACATTTTGTAGAGAAAATGATGTGGAATGTGTATTATTTGATGAATGTGCTTCAGATGCATATATGTCAAGTGAAGCATATCAACACACCTATTGTTGTTCTTTTAAATCTAGCAAGAATTGGTCTCTCATAAGCTGATAATGTTATTTTTTTTTAACTAATCTAATTTAAATTTGCTAAGGCCTAAGTAATATTAACATATTTAATATTTATTGTTGTTTTTATTATGACAGCAGTACTGATTCGGATGTTTCTACTTTGTTTCCTTTTTGATCTCCTACTCCCCAATTAAATTTTAATTTTAAGGAAGGAAATGGTGTCACAACAATGAATTCTAATATTTAAAATACTATTGTTTAATTATGCTAATTAGTTTTGTTGCTTAATTTGACATTCAGGAAGACCACATGTTTGTAACTCCTATAATGCCACAAGGGTTACTTTCAATCCTTCCATTAAGGTGGTCAAACAACTACTTGAAACATGCTACATGTACTTATGCTTTTTTGTATGTATTACATGTAACCAAAATTTATATGGTCAGTTTTTTACATGGTTTTGCTTGATGTAGTGCAAAAGAATGGGGTATCCCTATTATGTCAACATGCAATCAAACAAATCCACCAAATTCGTTCCAATCATCAACGGGTAACCCATTGTATAACCAGAAAAATATAACGATCTCCCAAATTGCTGATCAATCTAATGTTTGTAATCCTTTTCAGATCTTGCTTTGTGACACCATACTTATTAGTTTAATGATTTATTCAATTATTTCCACCAAGGAGATAGTTTTGTCATATGCTGTGAAGTTGTAAAGCTGGAAACTATGCATGGATGGATATATGATAGTTGTTGCAAGTGTGGGACGAAGACAAAAAAATGAGAATGGTTCACTGTTTTGTTTTGGTTGAAAGAAAAAACAAGATTCAATTGAACCAAAGTAATTTTATTATTATTGCTTACATAATATTATTAAGCTTTCGATATCTTGAAAACTCTTTTGTCATGTTTTGCTATATCTATTTGGTAGGCTTAAATTACACTACAACATAAAATATCTTAAGGAAAAACTTCTATTATATTTTGGGATAAGCTTGCTTTTCAGTTGGTTCAGAAAACAGCAATACAACTTAAGCTTAAACTTATAGAGGTAAATATTTAGTTTGTACCATTTAATTTTGTAGCAAAATGTTTGTCTATTTACATTGCAACTGATTCTTTCATTCCAGGAAAAATGTCCTTTTGACTTTCTAGATGAGTTGGACCATCATGTGGGAAAGAAGATGTTGATTAAGCTGAAAATCAATGACTATAACAAAAGGCACCCATGTTCTAGCATTAGTGTCATACAGTACAATATATGTGAGGACCTGCTTGATCAATTCATGGAGGCATCTTAGGTTTGACAAAATTTTGTTAGCCATACTTAAATGGTATAAGTATAGTTCTATAACTATATTTTCTTTAATTTTATTATAAATAGCAAAATAGTTGCGTTTACACTAATGCTCTTATCATGTAAAAAAAAAACATACTCATGCTAAGTCTAATATTTTTGAAAATGTTGAGGCTAAGGTCAGAACCACTAAATATTAAATCCCCAATTTAAATTAATTTTTTATAAATTGCTAATGCTAATTAACTATAAGTTTTTTTTTATAGGCAACTTAGTCAGTTGAAGCTGAAATAAATAATCAGACTACTAACTTCCAAAATGTTGCTCAGTCTACTCCATCTCAGATTATAGATGAAGAAATCACAATATTGGATATTTCTCATAGTGTCTCAAGTGGCCATGCAAAAGGGAAAAGAAGGAGTACTCTGAAGAGAAACTTTTTGAAGGATGATTCGTCCAATCCTTCCCACCCAAGTCCAACCCATCTACAAGGGCATGCCTCTTAAATCAATCAAAAAGGAGAAGTATAATATAATGTATTAGGAGTTTCTGTTGTCATATTATGTTTGTGCATTTACGTTTATTCTAGGATGTAGTCTGTCAGTGCATTTACTTTTATTCTAGGATGTACGTTCATTTGTCGCAGTTCAGTTAGTTAAGTCAATTCTTGTTTTAACTTGTGTTATGAGAATGTTGAATTTTAGTTATTCAAGCACATTAATATTATCATCAACTCCAGCCTTAATTATATTGTACTGGCTTCATGGTAAAATTAAGAAACAGAAGAGAATCATGCTCGCAGAATAATACAAACTTGATCCTGGGTAAGGCATCCATTGGTATTGGCGGTCCCCATTAAATAGTAACAATTAGGTGTATAAAGTTTCCCTTTTTTAACACTACTTATTTCCTCCTTTACAAGTGTAGATGGACGGTGCTGCAGGTATCCCTTATCAAGAAGGATAATAGATAAAAGCCTTTTTGTTGAATGGAAATCATCATCCATCTCACCATGGTTTAAAGATATTGCACAAGAACCACATAACTAAATGATTTTTGGACAATAAATTTCAAAAAATCATATGAATTATTGGCCAGTATTCAAATAAATCATAATTTAATAATTCTAGTAGAAAATAAGTGACAAGATGAAGTATTAGCTGCAACAATCTATGAGGATTATCTCAACGTAGTACACTTATTTAGTGTAGACAAAAAATGAATTTTCCATAGCACTCTTAAATAAATCTAGAAAAAACACTTTTGGCATTCCCCCATAGCTGATGAGAGCAATTAGATGTTAGGATAAATAACACATCTTTGGTTTGTTGCTGAAAGATGAAGGCTTAAGATCAGATAATTGTTGCTTTAAAAAGTAGAGAATTTTCTTTACTAATAGCCCTAGCCGATTAGCTTAACACAATAGTTTGAGCACTCAGCCTAACAGTCTACAACTTGTGACAAGTTATGCAAGCAAAAAATGGTATAATCATATTAACATGTCCTTTTGCCTCCTTTTCTTATAGAACTAAAAACCTTAATAGGTAGAAGAATGGATACCAAAAAGATTAAACAAGCCTGCACCAACTAAAAACGTGCAAGCATACAAGTGCTTTCTGAGCCCATCAAAGATGAAAAGTAGTTGGACTCCTTAGTCCATTCCAGATTTGGACATTGGTCCATTCTCAGCCCACTCATTGAAACATGATCATCATATATGACTTACGTTATGACCAATATACAAACCACCCATATCTGCTTTAGGAGACAAAGTTTTACCGATAGCAAATAATAGTGAATAGGAAAAAGATCTGTAAAGGAGATACCTTGTGTATAACACCTCGGTTGAATTTATGCTTCGCATCAATAGATTTGGATTTGTATCAACCTTTATCATTGATGGTCGAACTTGTATTGTTCGAGGATAAAGGTGCAAGATTTAAGAATAAAAGAACTATACTACCAGCAAAATAACTAATGCATATCTAAATTCACATGAATTTGATAAGCATTTAATTTTTCATGCTTGAAAACAACTCAAAAAACCTGAATCTGGAAAAGATGTGGCCAAAGTACACATTTGCAACAATGTTATGAGTATATATATATTTAAGTTGGAGCAATATTTTAATTCATCAAAACAAGAGTTAAAATGAGTTCACTTCCATAGTCCAGAAAGCAAATTACCAAATACTACAATTAAGACAATAATGTTTCATACAAATATAAAAGGTTGTGCAAGTACCTTTCTGTTAATTAAAAGTGTCCCCTTCATGCATGTCCCATGTGTAAGAGACGGGATTGGATTAGCAATCGCTTAGTCAAATGAAGAAAAATATCAGAACAAAATCCATGCAATGCACATCTGAAGTCAAAAAATTTACAGAAAAGTAACGAACGTGCTGGCTTACATGTGCTGGACTCCATATTAGTAGAAGGAATAGTTATCCTATCCTAACCAACCAACCCAATTAGAAACGAACTATCATGTAAGTGTTGGTAAGGAAGGAGTTCTATGAAAGACTAAATTTCAAGAACCAAATAAAAGAGAATGCAAGAAAAAAGTATTGACTCTCCATTAGCCGTATAAGTTTTAGATTCGTTTAAAATATTGAAAATGATTGAACGATTCAAGGAAATTGATTCTCATAGTAGTTTGGCTACTCAGCACCTACGGAACCTTTTGAAGCTAATCAAAAAAGCATCAATCATCCACCTGGAATTTTGCAGGGCATGCCAGTCCACCTATCATTGCCCAGTTAACAATATCATACAAAAAAAACAGAATCTATTTTGCCTTCTCAAAAACTTTTTTGCCTCCTGCCAATCCACATGAAAAGATCACTATTAACAATAAAATTCATAATTTATTATATTTTGACACATTGCATCTAGCCTTGCAATTTGTCCACATCTGTGATCCTTTCATTTTGCCTTCCCAACAAAATTTTGCCCCTCAGCTGTCACAATCAATACAGAGATGATGCAACCATGGAGTGACCAAAAAACCTTAACCTCTTTATGTTCAACCATATCTTATTCCCTATTATAATTAACTCCCATGCGTCTTCCATTTCCCCCTCTAGACAAATGTTTCCCACTTATTCTGAATATGTTAAATCTCTCCCATGCATTCATAACAACTTACGTTGATACTCAATTTCTTTTCTTGATGAATCTTCACCAAGGATTTAAGAGGATACCAACATTAGCTTAATGGTCGGTAGTTCATATCCAACTAAAAAGCAAACCCCTCCTCTCCCAGTAACAAGTGTGCTGTTCTTTCTTATACTCTTTTCTTTTTTCTCATGTCTATAGGACTATATATCTTGGTGGATTTTTTGTTCTTCATTTGTTTTTCAAATACATGAAAGTTATTTATCCATTATGAAACAAGTTTTCCACTTCATATCTACTTAATATTGCAATCCGACATGTTCATAACAACCTCGATTGATACTCAGGTATTGTCTTGAAAAATCATCAACATGACTTGGTAGAGAATAACTCCTAACAAATAATGGCAAGCAATTCCTATTCAAGTAATCATCAATCTCCTGATGTTCTAGGTAACCAGTACAATGATGATTCATTTAGTTATTTATGTATATCATGTAAATACTAATGTACTTATTTGTTTCATTGCGAAAGTTCATGTGTCCATTTGTTATCATGCATTGAATCACTTAAATGGTTATGAAAAGTTGCAACAAAAAGGTTGAATAACTGAAAGCTTAATGGCTGGTTCTTCATCTCCAACTCACCATAAAACCCTTTCTCTCCAAGATAAACAATTTACTATTCTTTCATTTAATAATTTATGTTTTCTCATGAGTGTATTACTATGTATCTTGGTGGATTTGACGTCGTATAGGTGTTCTCTTAACAACACTAAAATATGCATCATTGTTCTCCATTTGTTTTTTAGATATTCTTGAATATTGTTCGTTGATTCCGAAACAATGGTTCATTCTGTTAGTTTATTTATGATATTGTCAAAATGGGCTTGCTCTTTCAATCATGTCCTAATGTTAATTCTATAACATAACAATAGATCACAAAAGGTTTCGTTAAGAATTAGTATTGCCATGGAAAACTTTTTTCCCCCAATATTGCCCAAACTTTTTTCAAAACAGATTAATGTTCACTTTGAAGTTTTACAATACTAATAATGACCGTTCAAATATTAAAATTACTTCATCTAAAAAATTTTGAGGCAATGTCAAACAAAAAGAAATTCTTACGGTGAACATTACTCTTGAGGAGAGCTTATGAAATTCCCCTGAAATAGTTCGTTCCATATTTGTTATATCTATATGAGATTGGGTTGTACATAAGAGGTGGTGGAGGAGGAATTTTTTTCCTTTTTTACATATATCATGATCTCCTTTGTTTGGCTATCACCTTAATTTTAAATAGTTGCTTTTTAAAATGTCCATAATGTATAAGCTTCACTTAAATAGTAAATTATATAATGTGTTACCTTAGATTTAAGTAATAATGGCCTTCAATGCTCCTTTTTCCTTATTTTTTACACT
>QFDD01001780.1:0-23470 GCA_006871305.1 Vachellia collinsii | reverse complement strand
TGCATAACTGAAATTTATGAGAAGAAATTATAATTATTTTTAATTAAATCTTCAACATATAAATTGAGATAACTTTGTTAATTCTCAATTCCTATTTGGGTTTTGTTTGACATGCTCAATGAGTTAATCCATCATAGTCAATGATGAAAAGCATGCTCTCTAAAAGAATAATAATGAGGACTAGCTAGGCACATTTTTTCCGTCATGTCGAGTGTAGGGAAAAACAGATTTGATATATAAATATGCTTTTTTATATAAATTTTCTTATATATAAATAGTTATATAGTGATGAAAAATAAAATATTAATTTAATTATGATATTCTTTATTGATGGATAAAGAGGCATATGGGTCTCATGTTGTTTTGGAGGTGGAATCTTCGCAGGCTTTTGAGCAGCATATATATTTAAATGCAACAACTAGATAGAAATATCGAGTCACATTTATTATAATTAAATAATTTGCCTCACTTTTTTTATTTATCCCAATTAATTAATTAGCTTTTATATTAGAAGTATAAACTCGAAAATGCGGTACAAGAAGAGATATAAAAGATTTAACAATCAAATATTACCATTATAAACATTCATAAACCAATAATGAACGATGGCTTTAATCAACTTGTTTTCTGTTGGTTTAAAAATAATTTTTTTTCTTAATAAACATTAACGATGCGATGGCCGAACCCATGGGCTGCTCATTCGGATTCAGGTTTAATTTAACAATGGGCTTCTAACAAAAACGGCCCATTTAGCTTGATGTTATAGGAAACGGTGCGTTTCAATTCTTCAAATTTACTGACGACGACCCCTTGAAAATGATTATTTTATAATTTAGCCCCGACTGTGTTCGCTCCTCCAAATTCCTGACTTTAATCGCAGTGAGGGAGACAAATCTTCATGGATCTCCCACTCTGAACACATTGAGTCGACTCGTTCAACATCCGTTATCATCATGATGCTCGATTTGGGTCCGTTCTCGAATGAGAACTTCGACCCGAAGAAGTGGATAAACTCGGCATGTCAGACTCGGCATCCTCAGGATACACTGGATAAGCACATGGTGGATCTGGAGATGAAGCTCCAGATGCTGTCTGAGGAAATTGCTGCATCACTTGAGGAGCAGAGCGCTGCGTCTCTCCTCCGCGTGCCACGCGCCTCCCGTGATGTCGTTCGCCTCAGGGATGACGCCATTTCGCTCCGTTCTGCCGTTTCTGGGATTCTTCAGAATATCAAGAAGGTATGCATTCCATCTATCAGCAAATTGATGGCGAATTCCTGTTTGATTCATTGTATATTTCCTTTTGAAAGAGCAGGGAATTGGAAATCTGAGTGTTGGCATTGGATTTCACATTTTTCTTGTTTTCTCAGTTTTATACCCAGCTGAAGAATTAATCATTATGATCTCGGCATTCTCCCCATGCAAACAAATATTTGATTATACGCTGGGGATACAACAAGGAGAATACTCGTAGAATTTGAGTTGTTTACGTTGTCATGTTTTCAAGAATGTTTACTTCCAAGGCTGCAGGATTTTCCCTTTGGACGGTTCATTGGGATCGGGGTATTAAATATTCACTTCCGTTTTTCTTTCTTTTGTAGGCAGAAGGATCATCAGCTGAATCAATAGCTGCCCTTGCTAAAGTGGACATTGTGAAGCAGAGGATGGAAGCAGCTTATGAGACATTGCAGGTAGATATTCATCAATTCTTATGTTTATGAGTGGTAAGTTCAAAACACCAATCGATGTAGCTGAATGAGATTGTTTATAATGATGGAAACTCTTTTGCATTTCAACGTCAGGATGCTGCTGGGTTAACTCAATTAAGTTCAACAGTTGAGGATGTATTTGCTAGTGGCGATCTGCCTCGGGCTGCAGAAACCCTGGCTAACATGAGGCATTGCTTGTCTGCAGTTGGGGAGGTACTGACCTTCCCCTTGGGTTCTTTGTTATATGCTTTAGGTTTGGTTTGCATTAGATGCCATAGTTTTGGTTTTCACCCTCATGCCTTGTATTAGGTTGCTGAATTTGCTAACATAAGGAAACAACTTGAAGTCTTGGAAGATAGGCTAGATACCATGGTGAAGCCTCGCCTTACAGATGCATTAACCAATCGCAAGGTGGCATTCTCTCTAAAAATCTTTGTTTATTGTTTCTTTCATGTGCAGTTTATTTTCTCTTAGATCTTGTCATTGCTTTTCAGGTTAATGTAGCTCAAGATTTGCGGGGAATTCTCATTCGGATTGGAAGGTTCAAGTCTCTGGAATCACAATACACAAAGGTTCACCTTAAACCAATAACCAAACTTTGGGAAGACTTTGGCTCAAGACAACGAGCTAGTAAGTCTGCGAATGAGAAGAATGAAAATGAGAGACTAGCAAGTGGTGGTGATGTTCATTCAGTTGCACCTTCAATATCATTTTCCAGTTGGTTGCCAAGCTTCTATGATGAGCTATTACTTTACCTTGAACAAGAATGGAAATGGTATCATTTATACTGTTAGCTTCAATTTTTTGTTACTGTGACCTATCGGGTTTGTTTGTGTTTTGAGTTTCATATGCATACATCATTTTTCTGATCTTGACAACCTTTGATATTTATTTTGCTGTGATTGAAAAATGTTCCCTTTTTCACCAAAAAAAAAAAATGTTCCCTGTGGTTACAGTAAAACTAGAGAAATTTTATTAATAGAGGAGAAAACAAGTTTTAGGATAGAAATCTTCATAAAACAGCCACGATGCAATACCAAGGAAGAAAAAGAGATGCATTAGCTCTAGAGATCTGTGCAGTCACAAATTCTACAAATTAAGATCCCCTGGAACACCATGTGGTTTGTCTTAATGGGAGTCTATAAAATAAGTATATCCCATTAAAACAGTGGATATCTTGTTAAAATTTCTGTCATCATGCTGCTTCTAAATGCATCGAATCCTTGTAAACTGAGCTCACTCCTGAAAGCCTAAATGTTAACTTCGAAAGAAATAATGTGCTTTGCTTAGGATCGATAGCATTATTAGTAAATCTTCAATTGATGCTTTATTCCAAAAGCTTACATTTTTTGGAGAAGGCTCAATATTGATTCTATTAATATTTAACTTGCCCCTCATTGGAAGCCTTCATTCAAAGATTAACTGAAGTGAATGGGGCTGACAAGACTCAAATTCTGATCATCTGGTCTTAGGGGCTCTCATGTCAAGAACCAGTACATCTGAATTCTGAAAAGCTTTACCTATAACGAGAATGCCTATAGTGGACTTTTTAAATATCTCTTGCACCACCTATTATGGTCCTGAAACATATAATAATTAAATTTAATATGCAGACATTCTAATGAAGCTTTTAAAAATTCCTTCCATTTTGAGTTTCATATTGCCAATATTGCTGTTCTTGCAGTATGAGATGGCAAACATTATCAGATTAAGATTGTTGAAATATGGAATATTATTTCATGACAGTATTTTCGTAGGATTAAGGCTTTTTTTTTTGGGGGCTTAGGATTTCCTCAAAACTGTCCTGTAGTCATATAGGAAAGTTATCTCATTTTTATGTGAAGTTGATGGTGAGTTACTTAATTTATTTCAGTTCATTCGAGGATTTGGTTCAAGGATGCTAATTAAATTTTCATACTTGAGATGTTGAAAAGGAGGTTTTGTTTAACTGTTGCTTGCAGGTGTATGCTTGCTTTTCCAGAAGATTATAAAATTCTGGTTCCAAAGTTGCTATGTGAGACTATGACAGCTATAGGTTCCAGTTTCATATCTCATATCAACCTTGCTGTTGGTGATGCTGTTCCAGAAACAAAGGCATTGGCAAAAGGTTGTTTCACTATCCATCAGAAAAAATATGGTAGCCGAGTTTACCCATGTACTTAAAATATTTATTGATATATTTTTTGATCTGGTGGAAAGATCTTCCTGATGAAAATGCATGTTAAATTTGTTATATGACCTTGAGATGGTTCATCCAGAGTTAGCTGATGTACATAATCCTTGAGGACTGTCCTCCTGGAGGAGAGTACTGTTGGGCCTGTTAGTATGTTTAAGGATCAGTTGGATCGTAGTTGTTATGGCCAGCAATTAGATAGTCTGTTAGTAGTTTTTTTTTGTCTATAAACAGGATTGCAGAGGAAGGCTGCTGACCGAACAATAATTCTGTTGGTCCTAAGTCTAAGATCCTGGATCCTTTTGCTATCTGCACCAATGATTCTTGCCTTCCTTTTGTTTTCATTGCTATCTCCAAGCAGCTTTTCCAATCTTATCTATAGTACATTATTCTTGAGGAAGGCTGTTTTAAGTTTAGATATCTTGTAATTCATACGCAGACACACAGACACACACATGCATACATGTGTATGTGTGCGTGCACACACGCGTGTAATTATTACAAAAGATATCTTCCAATTTTTGTTTTTTTTTTTGGGTGCTTCCAGGGTTAACTGTGTTGCTCTGTGTTTACTCTAATGTTTTGGTGTTTTGCCTCATGACTTGTAATAATCTTCGTACCTCTTTTGTGTTTTAGGTTTATTAGATATTTTATCTGGAGATATGCAAAAGGGTATCAAGATTCAGACAAAGCATCTGGAGGCCTTGATTGAATTACACAATACAACAGGAACCTTTGCTAGGAATATTCAACACTTATTTTCTGATTCTGATCTTCAGGTTTTGATGGATGTACTAAAAGCTGTCTACCTGCCATATGAATCATTCAAACAGAGGTAAGAAATTGCATTCTGGTTAAATGGTAAATAAGAAATTTTCCTGTTAATGCTACTTGTGATTTAGCTAAATTATAACGGAGCACCTGGGTTGGAGAGTCTTGATTTCTGTTTAATGATTTCCCTTTCCATAGAAATAGAAAAAGGGAGAAGGAAAGTGGAATAGAAAATTAAGAAGGAATTTGGTATTCTAGTTTTAATATTCCGTTTCATCAAATGTGTGCATGTATGTGTGTCAGTGTCGTGAATGGAAAAGTAACTGGGATTAGTTGTTCAGGTGGTATGTTCATTTATTCTATTATTTTGTTTGCTTTTGTGATCTCCTTTTGGCCTCCTGTATCGATTCTGAGGATTATCATTGCTTTATAATCTCTCATTGCATCATTGGCATGCTTTACAGGTATGGACAAATGGAGCGTGCCATCCTTTCTTCTGAAACTGCAGGAGTAGATTTAAGAGGAGCTGTTATTCGAGGTGTGGGAGCACAGGGAGTTGAACTCAGTGAAACAGTGCGAAGGATGGAGGAGTCAATTCCCCAAGTTATTGTGCTTCTTGAAGCAGCTGTTGAAAGATGCATCGGCTTCACTGGGGGTTCTGAGGCTGACGAACTAATTCTTGCTCTTGATGATGTAATGCTACAATACATCTCCATTCTACAAGAAACCCTCAAATCACTGAGAACTGTTTGTGGTGTGGATAATATTGGTGATGGTTCTTCAAAGCGGGAGATGGATAAGAAAGATGGAAACCAAAACACTCGGAGAGTTGATTTGATCTCAAATGAAGAGGAGTGGTCAATCGTCCAAGGGGCCTTGCAAATCCTCACAGTTGCAGATAGTTTGACAAGCAGAGCTTCTGTCTTTGAAGCGTCTTTGAGAGCTACTCTTGGTAGATTGAGCACAAGTCTTTCACTATCAGTATTTGGTTCAAGTATAGACCAAAACCAGATTACAAGTGGCACTGAAGATGGTTTAGGTGGAAGGGCTGCCTTGGATGTGGCATCTCTTCGGCTGGTGGATGTGCCTGAAAAGGCTAAGAAGCTCTTTAACCTTTTGAATCAGGTATATCTTAGGTTAGCTTTGGTGTCAGCCTCTTTTTTCTTAACGGTAGAAGCTCTGTTAAGCCGAGAATAGCAAGAAGCAGTAGGGATATATTTTTAATATGGGAAGTACCCGGACGTCAAAAACACAATTGTGCTGATTTTCTCTTCCATTCTTTTAAGCACCGTTCATTCTCTTCTCCCGTCCTCCCTGGATTGTGTTGGAATTTGAGACATGGTCAGAGTTTAACTTCTTGATGGCTCTTGTTCTCCTTTATCCCCCAAAATGGATTACATTTGAGAAGTAGCAAGAGGTCCATCTCAGTCTGACTTGGTCTCCTCCGTCTCTGTTTCTGCCTTACTTTGCATTAAATAAAAGTGATTAGATATCACACACACACACACACACAAAAATTGAAGATATTCTTTCTTCCAAAGGAGTGGAAAGAAAAATGTACTTTCAGTGATAAATTTATTTATAATTTTATATTTTAATTGCAAGTTTTGTCAAATATTTTATGGGAATGATCTTCAAACTGAAATGACCCTAGTCCTAAAAAAGCAATAAAATGCAACTCACTCTTATTCTAAATGTATTGCTAGCAAAGATCAGATGGGTTTCAAGGGTTATTTACTTTGACAACTGTTTCTCTTTCTGAAACATTACCTTTTCCTTTATGACACTCCCTTAATTTTTGTCGTGGTTTCCTGCAGTCTAAAGATCCCCGATTCCATGCACTCCCCCTTGCTTCTCAGAGGGTTGCAGCCTTCGCAGATACAGTAAATGAACTTGTATATGATGTTCTCATATCTAAAGTTCGGCAACGGCTCAGTGATGTGTCCCGTTTACCAATATGGTCATCAGTGGAGGAACAAAGTGCTTTTCCTCTTCCTACCTTCAGTGCATATCCACAATCCTATGTGACCAGTGTTGGTGAATATCTCCTTACTTTACCCCAACAGTTGGAGCCACTTGCTGAGGGCATCTCTAACAGTGACACCAGTGAGGAAGCTCAGTTTTTTGCAACTGAATGGATGTTCAAGGTAACCAACTTACTGTAACCAGAAAAGAGTTGGTGTATTAGAGATTAAATCATTCCAAAAAATGACATATGATGTTCTTTACTCATTATCTATGCTGTATGCGTATAGGAATTGTATTTTCCTAAAATTTTCATGTTGATGTATTTAGGTTGCGGAGGGTGCAACAGCTCTTTACATAGAGCAGTTGCGTGGGATTCAGTACATTTCTGATCGTGGAGCCCAGCAGCTATCAGTTGACATTGAGTATCTCAGTAATGTGCTTTCTGCTCTGTCAATGCCAATACCCCCAGTTCTTGCCACATTCCAAACTTGTCTTTCTACCTCCAGAGATCAGCTAAAAGATCTTTTAAAGGCAGATTCAGGAAACCAACTTGATATGCCAACCGCCAATCTTATATGCAAGATACGGCGTGTGAATTTAGATTCATGAATGTTTCTCATGTGACATGGATCCGCTGCAGTTGTAAAAGTAACGGCATATCATACACCTGGGGGGAGATGAAAAAACAAAGGAACAAAAACGATTGTAAAGAGAAAAAGTGACTTTGACCCACAAATATTTTTGTCACCCACAAAATGTAACGGCATATCATACACCTGGGGTTCAATTTGGTTTCTCTCATCACACTCCTTGCAAGTTTTCTTCTTTCACCCTTTTTCCCTACCCACCCTGCTATTGCCTTTGCAGACATTGTTGCACTTGGGGATCTCCTTCATGTATTTTCATTTTGCATTTGCAATCTGTGGACCAAAAAGCATACAATATGACGGAGTAGCCAAAGTATATATATTGTATATTAGTCTATTGAGGTGTTTTACTTACAGTGCACTTTTTTTAGGCCTCATTTGGTCTTCAGAGTGAAACTTATTCCTTCCAAAGAATATATTTGTTATTCATAAATATTGGACGGCATCATTATGAATATTAATCTTATTTTGATTCATACACCTTTACTGTAGTCCTTGCTGATAAATTATGTCTGGTATTTTGAAATAATGCTTTTTCTTTACTAAATGCCCATGCTATCAAACCATGTAATTTGGATTATCTACATTCATTAATGTGAATGTATATGGTACGTTTAGAGAGATATGTAGGAAAGATAAATGTAATTATATTCAACGTCATTCTCAATACTCTTTGTCTGAATGTATGATTAAGGCACAAATGTAGAAGATTTAATTCATAGCTAGGTGGGTTCCCATGCATGAACTGCAGTTTGCAAAAAGTCAAACCACTCACTCATAACTTATAAACAGTGTAACTTGTGGTATTATATTTTGTACTAATATATGTGTTAAACTGTAAATTTGCTTTGAAAATTTTTATTTAAGAGTAATATTCTTTCGATAGTCTTTTTTTATTTAATATCATTCTGGAAGTTTCAAAATGTAGTATTGTTGTTCCCATCATGTTAGAAAGTTAATGTTGACAATTTAAAAATGGAAGAATTACTAAAGGGTCCCAGATAAGAGAATTAACATAAGTAAGGTTTCAAGAGGTTGTTAATGGTAGCTGCTTGAGTTGTTAATTGGACCTTTCTGATATTAATTCTTTTGCTTGGGACCCTACAGTAATTCTTTCAAAATCGATACTGTTTGTTGACTTTTTTAACAATAAAGGGCAATATTGTTCAACTTTAATATTTTCTGGGCAATTTTTGATCCAAAAAACTCTATAAACAAATTTGCATCTCAACTTTTATTATATCGATATCCATGATAGAAGTGTAAGGACTAAGGAGAGAATTTGCGGCTGTTGAGGGATAAAGCTGGCAGGAGAAATATGTGACGAGAGAGGAATGTTTGCTTGTCCTGAAAATGGAATAAAAAGGTACGGCTACAGTGGCGAAGGTGAAGAGCCAACCTCCTCCCTGGTTTCTTCTATTTTCTTTCTTTCTTTCTTTCTTTTTTGTGTGTAAATTTTGTGGGGTTTATTACTAGATCTTATCCACATTCTTCAGTTGTCTCCACATTTACTAACTGGACTGCTAATAAATGTAGTAGAAACAATGTTCAAGCAATCATACTATCTGACTTGCTTTTTGTTGCATGTCATTGATTTATTTGTTAAATGGGAAAAAAAATGTAATCTAGTTCATGACATATCGAATTAACTTCGACTTAAATAACTTAGCCTCTGTGTTCAGTTGAATTAAGGAATCAAAATGACAAACTTTTATAGGAACTAAGTTATCCCAAATCAAAACTTGGGTTAGCTTGAGTTGATGATTAAGAAATAGCTTTATGATCTTTGATGAGCTGAGTCATAACAACGAAACTACATCGATTTACCCAAATCTCAGCACACTCGTGAAGAAGACTATGCTATTATACTCTGTATTACTAGGCGAGCTCTTCGAAAATCATATGTTCAGGTTAACCATTAAATACTACATTTTTATGCGACTAAATAGTGAATATATTGCTTTTTTCTGATTATTAAAATTGATATTTTCCAGGCCAAAAACTAAATATAAAAATAAAAGGTATAAGATCGTTCACAGCTGGGAATATCATGCCTTGGAGACATTTGTTCATGTTAGATGTGTAAAAGATAAATAATCTTAGCGGGCGTCCATATTTGTGCTTGTTTTTAGTTCCATCAGAAAGGATTAACCCTAATATAAAAATAAATAGGGAAAATTAATCTTTTATACATTCAAATTTTATCTCACTTATAATCCAATCTCTTAACTATAACTCAATAAAACTCAGTCAATCCTTAAACTTTTGACCTACGTGCTGTTTAAAGCTTGTATATACTAAATTGATGACTAAAAGTAAATTATATATAATAATGCTTAATTTATTAAATGTGAACGGTTGAAGGATTGACTTGTATGTGAATCAAAAGTTTAGAGATTAAAATTCATTGAGTCATAGTTGAGCTTATAAGTGAGTCAAAACTTGAGAGATTAGAAGATTAATTTTCTCAAAAGCATATACATATCCTCAGAAGGCATTGTATGTTCTTCCATTGGTTTATCGATTACAACCCTCTGATCCCTTTTATAAACTTCATACAATTAACTATGCGTAAAATATAATTTATTTTTTATTTATGGAGGGGGTGACTGGTAGAGAGAATAAGTGAAAAAAATAGATGAGAGAATGAGTACAAAAAAGAAATGAAAAAAAAAATCATTAATTGAAATAAAAAAATTCATCACATGTTGAAACATCTCCAAACTGTAGTTTGTTAAAAAAAAAAAAACCAATCCCATTCAAAAAATTGAAGCTTATAAAAATAGAAAGTCGGATAAAGTAATGTTTGTTACAACAACAAATCTTATTCCACTTAATGAAATTATTAAATCTCCAGGTACATAAATCACATGCAACAACCAAATCTTTGAATAATTATCAAAATTTTCAAGCAAATAAGCTTCGAGTAATACGAGCTCTTCCTTGCACCACAAGGTAAATGACTGGCAAATCATTTCAGGATAGTCATTCTCAGCATTCCCATCACCATATATCTGTTTGATATGTTTTCTCGCTATTGCATTTTATGTATCATTTATGTCAAATTAACCGAAAACCTCTAACAATGGAATTGCTATTTCATGGTAAAAACTGTATCACATGTTCTGATAAATTAACACAAAAATATAAAGAAACAAAAACCCACCAAGCAAATTTGGGCATGCCAGGATCAGTCACTGCTCTATCTAGTCAACATTTACAAGCTTATGATAAGGAAAGGCAAAATATGCTTTGTTTATCAAGGATCTAGGAGTCTGCCAGTTTCCAAATAAGAATACACACTATTTTATCCAAAACTTAAATAATGAGATTAATTTTCCTTCTACCTTGTTTCTTCCAAAAAGCAGAATGTTCTAAGTTAATTTTCCTGCACACGTCACTAGCAGAAACAATCTAACCATCAATGGCGTTCCTGTCAACCAAATTAGACGCTATCATCCAAATATGAAAATTCGTTACCTCCAGCCACTCAACATTTACAGGTTTGATTTTTGTTCACAAAAGGAGATACCCTGCATCTCTGTACACCGATTAATTTTCATGCACATGACAACCTTTTTGTTAGAGTCACCCAGCAAAAATGGTTAAATAAGCGGGCCTCTATTTATTCATCTTTGACTCAAAGCACCCAGTAGATCAATTCATTAACTTAGATGAGCGAACACTATAGTTATCATTCGGATTTTGGACAAACAGGTCAAAACAATGGCTTATTCACGGTAGACATGATATAGAAATCGTAGATATGATACAGAAATCTTCGCCCATCGAGACAAACCAATATTTAGAAAGACACAGGCAGTGAAGGGAGGAAAGAATAATTCATTTATTACGATAGCACCAAATATACTACTAGCATGATTCTGAGACAACTGACAATAGATGCAGTAAAGTTACCTGTAACAGGTACCTATGGAATGTATATCAATTTCAAATGCAAGCCAGACCAGGCCGCATTTACGAACCTTTCTGTTAATTTATATCACCTTAAAGAGTAAAAAACAAGGACACAAAAGAAAAGGGAAACATAAATTTCTAAGATAAACACCAATCTATTCCTCTTATGGTATAAAGTTCACTTGTTACCTCAGAAAAAGAGAAAACCATCCCTCAGCAGCAATGGCAATCATGTATGTAATTCAGCTGACATCTTAAATATGCCAGATATGATATTAAATTGACGCATCTCCAGAGAATGCGAGAGCAAAGAGAGATTATGCAATGTTTCAGATATATCATAAAAGCTCAAATTAAAGGGCAAAACAGATTGTAAGAGTACAACAGTGATTTACCTACCTCAACCCATTTCTCCATAAATAATTTTGATGAAAGGGAGATTTTGTATTGTCTCAACAAAGCTCTGAGATGGGAAAAAAAATTCACCCCGGATTACGAGAAAACTAGACGCCAAAATGACATATTTATAGAAGTCTTGGGATATTAAGATCTACCTCATTTCAAATTCAAATTCAGATATCTATCAAGAAATTCCCACTAATTTGAGTGAACTGGACTTCATGAAGAGCGTTTGTAGCTCTGTCTAGCAGGAGAGCGTGACCTGCTCCGATCACGGTACCTGTCTCTGCTTCCGTCTCTTCCATTCCTTGACCTAGAATCTGTCTCTCTTCCTCCATCTCGATAAACCCTACCATTCCACTCCCGTGACCTTTCCCGATCTGAATCTCTTCCTCTATATCTATCCCGCTCCCTATCTCCACCTCGCTCCTTGTCCCTATCTTTATCACGATGCTTATCTGTATCTCTTGAATCAGTATGCCGCCTCCTCTCATACTCCTTATCCTTCTGCTTCTTCCTCTCTTCTAATTCTTTCTCCCGAGCTAATCTTTCTTCCTCCCTCGCCTTCTCCTTAGCAGCCTGAAAGAAGTTCTCAACCTTAAATCAACATAGGGGTTTACATCAGTTTTCCTGCTTGAATTAATTTATGACACCAAAGCTCACCTTATACTCATTTATAAAGTCACGAACCATGCCATAACCAACATGTTGCTTCCCTGTGATATGAGATTGGGTCCTCTCTGCAGCATCATTTGCTACAAGAAAAGAACCACATATATCACAAAGTGCCATCTTCTTCTCCTGAGCAAGCATCGTCACCTTATCATTTTGAGGTTGTTGTGTCAAGGTTGTCTTCTCAGCATTGAGTGTTTCCACCTGCAGATAAATCCAAACAAATTAAAAACAAGTCATGCTGATCTCTACCCAAGTTCGTTCACATTGGCAAAAGGCAAGGCTTCAAAAACTTCTGTGAGATGGGTTGGGGGGAATCAATATATGGATAACAAAGATAAAGAACTTGCATCAACTTAGGCACCTTTCTCATCAAAGCTTCTGCTTCATCAACCTTCCCAGATTCTCCAAGAGATTCAACTTGTTCCAGAAGGTTCTTTATTTTCTCTTCCAGGACAGATAGCTGCTCAGACTTTTCAACTGTCAGTGGAGGTGGTGGTGCTGGTTCAACATCCTGCGCAAGACGTTCTCGCCCACGTCTTACTCTTCTATCCAAGTCCATTACCTGAAATTAATACCAGATAATACAAAGAATGAACCATCAACATACAAGAAGATTCTTCTGATGCAGGAACTGCTGAGGTAATATATTTGACCTACCAATTTTTCACAGAACTGAGCAAGTTCAGCTTCAAACTTGGGCACAAATGCATCATGTCTCGGGGATTTCTCAAAACTGAAGACAACACAATATATATATATAACCAATAAAAATAAATATAATCACTAAATCTAAAAGGAACGCACTGATGAATGTGCATTCATTTGCAGAAAAATATTTCAGTGAAACTTGAGGAAAGAAGACAATAAAATCTCAAAAGGGCAGAAAATTCCAAATATTTTGTCTGCACGAAAGTACCAATGCTATAGCATGACACATAATATTTTGTATGCATTCATATGCAATTAAGACGCATGGACTTCCATGATATAAGCACATAGAGAAGCTCAATCCAAGACCCAAAAGAGAAAAGAACATGTGAATATGATTGAGTTTAAACAAGAAAAAACAGAAATGTCCGCGAGTAACTGCAGCAAGACTCAAGTGGCTTACCAATTTACAAACCCAATACTATTCATTAACAAAACACTATATTGCATATAAATATAATATAATGAATATAATCGCGCACCTCTCTTTCAATTTTGGGTCATGTATTCTAGGACAAGGACCTGAAGAAAATTAACCAAAAAAGACCTTATCAGAACTTGGAAAAATCCAAATTATGGGAATCATGATAAAGAAAAATCCATCTTACAGCTCAGAGATTCAACAGATACATGAGGAACCTCCCCTTCAAACATTTTAATGTTTTTAACTTTGGAATGTAAATAAAATAATTAAACTGAAGTAAGGGAAGGGGAACTAGCTACCAAAAATAAAATTAGAAAAAGAATAATCAATGTTGGACTCATTATTTGTTTCCAAGAAATTTATTTTTTTAACTGGCCGGAGGACAACAGTGGCAAGGTACAACACAATAGACCTTTTACATTCGCTATAAAATTGAAAGGGGATCAACCACAAGAGAATTTAGACACTGACGGGAAACAAATCAACTGAAACGCACCCAGATCACTGCGGGTATTGACGAAAAGATCGTGAGGGCAAAATCGAACCATGTAGAATCCACAGACTTCCTTATCGTCCCACGAAACTTCCTTGTACCCCCTTTTCTCTTCCTCCGTCAAGTTACGAGCTGAATTCGTAAAAAACAAAAAAAAAATTGTTGAAATTGAAAATGATGAATAAAAACAGCCAATCAATGATCAGAAGTAAATAACGGTTCAGGATGAGGGGGAGATATCCAGCATACCGGCACCCATGAGTTCGTCAAGCAAAGCTCGCTGAGCATCCATGGCTAACCTGGATTTCTCGCGAAGTTGACGAATTAACAATCAGATAGGCTCCGAGTAGGGTTTTGGACGAGTGAAGAAGGATCAGGATTTTTGCGTTTAGGGTTTGGTGACCAGCGGATGAAGACAACTAGAGCCAATACGTGCATAGGACAGGACCAGGAAAGGGTGAAAAATGGGGCAAAAAATAAATAAAAGCATAAAGACATTTTTACCCCTCGAGTATTTCATAAGACCACTTGTATGTTTAGTGTTTTTTTGGCAACATGGTTATTGTTTCGGTTTAAACCATGATTTAAAAAGGATAAACATCCCACTAAAATTTAGAATAATTTTTAGTCTTTAAAATTATGATTTTGTGTGAATTACATAAACACTTTTAAATTTTTCAAATAGCTTTTAATCCTTAAAAATATAGTTTAGAGGTTGAAAATCATGGTTTTTTTAGAAGCTACTTATTCTACTTTTTTATAAGTTATTCTTTAGAATCTATTTTCTAAAAAATCATTTTTATCACTTTTCTCCGGAAGCTATTTTTCAAAAGTTAACTTTTAAAAAATAACTTTTATCTCGACTTGCGTGAAAGTGATTTTAAAGAATAGATTTTGAAGAATAGTTTCTGAAAAAATTGGAAAGAATAACTTTTTGTAAAATCATAGTTTCCACTCTTAAACCATGGTGTTAAGGGTTAAAAGCTATTTTGGAAAACTTGAGAATGTTTATGTGACTTATACAAAAGTATGATTTTAAGAGTTAAAATCTATTTTGTATTTTGGTGTGATATTTGTCTACTATATTTTTAAAACCATGGTTTCAATTTCAAACCATGTTCAATCCAAAAAAAAACCCCCTAGATCATTAAAGTTGCTCTCATGCTTCAAAAGATCTAGTTATACAGCCACAGTAATTAGTTGAAAGTAACGACTTAAGTCCATTATGGGCTAACACTCCCATAAATCAAATTAGTTGACCATTTGAATATTTAGTAATAAAAATTAAAAATGATAAAACCTAGATTTAATTCTTTATATTTATTGCGTCAAATTCTACAATCACATATGGATATGTGTTCTAATTATTTTTATGTGAATTTAAAGTTAAATGATAATATTTTAATATTAGAACATGTGGCTATATGTAATTAAAGAATTTGACGCAATGGAATCCATAAAAAAAATTATTCAATATCATCCTTAAGTAACATGTATATTGGCATCTACCGCTAACTCTATATTGATTTTAAATTAAAAAAAAGGTATTTTTGCATTCACAGAAGAACCACCAGCATTGCAAAATTTAATAATGTAAAACAATTGATATTCCAATTTTTTTTATCGAAACCCATAAAACATCATATTTAATGTATCATATGTTTTGCTAATTATATATTTATAAGTTAAAAAAAAGTCTATCAAACCATATAAATAATCAATTAATAACATCATAGGTTATATTTATCATGTGTTTTAATAGTGGAACTGACCACTTCAGCATATGTTGGTGTCTTCTGAGGCCCGGTGCGGATAATCTCTATCCTAATTAACCTCTTCAGGAAATTATAAATTTAAATTATTTATATAATCTCTTAATTTTATATATTTATACTATATAATAAAAAAATGTATTTAAATATATTTAGCCATTTAAAAGAAACGTAAATAAATAGATAAATAAGTTTCAATAAATGTGATAAAAATTAAAATTATAACATACAATAACGTTTGAAAATTTGTGTACTAAAATTACTTTTTATATTATAAAAAAAACATTACTAGGGCAAGTTAAATGTTCAAGTATATACAAAGGAGATTCGTGCAATATAGACTTTAATTATGAGAGAGATTTACAAATGTTTTTAAAATAAAGGGAAGATCTTTGTAATTTAGATAAAATAGGAGGGTGAATTTTGGCCCCTTTGTCTTACAGTTATGAAAACATATTTATATAAATCGAAACAAAACTCCTCTCATATATTTATTTTATAAATTATAAATAATATTAAAAAATAGTTTTTACTACTAATTAAAATTGAGGTAGAGCATTTTAATTACCTTTTTCGTAGTAATTTGATAATTTAACTTTTTACATGATCAGCAGAGATACTAGACTTGCTCATTTGGATTTATCAGCAAGGCGATTTTTCCAAAGTACAACAAAGACAAAACAGATCAACGCATAATCGCCAAGTGTCACAAATGTGTACGAATTATTTTTTTTTGGATGAGTACTGTGTACAAAAATTTCAGCGACACAGGAATAAAAATGAAGGGTTGAGTTTTTCCTCCAAAAATGGTAACCACATATTTCTCTCACTCCTCTTATCCAAAATCCACAAAGTCTGTGACTCTGCTTCAGTTTTTCCTTCCCCTATAATCATCTCCTTCCCCTATAATCATCTCCTTCCCCATAACTCTATCCCAAAGGCCTCTCTCTCTCTCTTCTGCGACAAAAACAAAGAAAGAATGAATGACACAGTGGACAAGCTTGTGGTGTTTCTAGCTAAGAGAGATGGCATAGACAAGCTGGTGAAGACATTTCAGTATGTCTCCAAGCTTGCGAACTGGCATATTGAATCCACCAACCCGGACTTGGCCAAGAGGTTCAAGAACTGGGAGGTTTCCTCGGGGCTCAGCCGGAAGGCCTTCAGGACCGGTCGGTTCCTCACCGGCTTAAACCTCCTCCGGCGAAACCCGGGTTCGAACCTCACCCTCCGGCTGCTAGCCATACCGGCCAATGCCGGCGAGATGGTTTACTTCTTCTTCGACCACCTTACTTGGCTCGCAAGAATCGGGACGATAAACACAGAGTTGGCGAAGAAGGCGAGCTTCACATCAGCTTTTGGAGAAGCAGTTGGGTATGTGTTCTTCATCATAGCTGATTTCTTGCTGATAAAGGAAGGGATTAAGAAAGAGAGGAAGATCAGAAGAAGGAGAAGAGAAATATCCAAAGAAGAAGATGATGAGGAAGAAGAGAAGAGAGATAAGGATGAGGTTAAGAAGATTAGGGTTGATAGAGTGATGAGGCTAATGGCAGTGGCAGCAAATATTGCAGATTTTATCATAGCTTTGGCTGAGATTGAACCAAACCCATTTTGTAATCATGCTGTGACTCTGGGGATTAGTGGCTTGGTTTCTGCTTGGGCTGGTTGGTATAGAAATTGGCCCTCATAGATAATCCATCTACATTTGTCATCACCAAACCAAAAGGAGCAATCAATTAGTTTGTTATATTTTAATTTCTGCTATCTGTATCGTCATCTTATAGTAACTAGACTGTTGTACAGATGCTCTACCAAGTTTTGATTAATTGGATTTTATTAATTCTACTCGTTTTCTTTTATTTAAACAATGATTCATCATATTTCTTTCGGATTATAACTAGATTAATTAGATGCATGTGAAAAATTATTTTCATTCAAGGTTTATAATTTGCTGTAAATTTTATATTCCAGTACTGTGTATTGGACCCATATATTGCAATAATGCCCAATTCTTGAGGGGAGAGGAAACTCTCATTTTTCCTTTATCCTCTTCTTTTTATTTTGTTCAGTATAAATATTCTCATATTGGAGTTAATCATGACACTTAATATAGGATTTAGGAGTGTGCAAAAACACAGTAGTCTGGTCAGGTCTAATCTTATCTAAATAAGCAATATAATGAAATCAGACTGGATAAGATGGACTGATTGATCTGGTTGGACCAGGTTCATGACTAGGAGCTCAGACTACTTGATATGATCCAGTATTGCCCAAGTTATTTTTTAGTTATTTATTTTTTGTAATTTTTTTTATGTTAATAGTGATATTCATTATTCTTAAATGTTGGAGATAATCAATTTATGCTTATATTTTAATGTTTTGGAGTGTATTTTATATGATTTTAGGATTTTATTCTAATTTTATATTATTAGGTTAAAATTTTGCCTCTAGTAAAGTGGGAAAAACAAATATCGAGGTTCCTGAATTGGTCTAGACCATCCATCAAATCCAACCCAGTTTAACCCGGTCTCAAGTTGGTGTTGGATTGAATCAGACCTCGAATTGTCTTATATAGGCTGAGGTATATGTATTAGATTAAACCGTGAGTTGAGCATCAACCTAGTTTGATCTGGTCCATGCATAACCCTAGTAGGCACTTTTCAATATTTGAATTGCTCACAATTTTTGTAAGTGTAACTTAGTATTCCCAAATCACTTAAAACTTGAGATTAATGCCTGTTGAGGTCGCAAGTATTAAGATTAAAACCTTTTAACAAGTTGAATAGTTTATATTTGTTTTTTTTAAAAATTGTTATCAAAATATTGAATTATAAAAAGGAAAAATAAATAATTAAATTTAAATTGCTAGATTTTGATATGAATATATAGTTTAAAATTACAATAAAGAAAATAAAAAGATATTTTGTATAAAACCAAAGAAAAGGAAAAGAAGGAGAAATGATAGGATAGGAAAAGGAGATATTCTTCTGATCTTGTCCCAGGGAGCCACTTTATTCAATTACATGTGAGTGGTGAATTTTCTAGGAATATAATTAATTTTTTTAAATTACATAAAATTTTTAATGTAAAATATAAAATAAGGATGGTTAATACTCTAAAATATAAAATTGATAGAATTGATGAAAATAAGGAGATTACGATGATGAGATAAAGTGGA
Organism: Vachellia collinsii; assembly: GCA_006871305.1. Classification (NCBI taxonomy): domain Eukaryota; kingdom Viridiplantae; phylum Streptophyta; class Magnoliopsida; order Fabales; family Fabaceae; genus Vachellia; species Vachellia collinsii. The sequence continues at coordinate 4,639 of QFDD01001780.1, read as the reverse complement.
ATACGAAATTAATTAAACCACATATATCTTAAAAAATTATCAGGCTTGTTTGAAAATTTCATATTCTTATTTGATATCTCAATTATGCATAAGGAAATTATGATGATGAAGAGGACCGTATATTTTGGGAAATTATCAGGTTTATTTGACAATTTTAGTTTTAATTTAATATTTTGCCAATATGATTTCACCAAATCGTAGTTAAAATTATTCTAAGTTAAGCAATCATAACAACGGATTTGTTTCAAGTTAAAATTCATGCATTAAGTAACAAAAATTATTTTTATCCAAAAATTTTGATACACAAATTTAAAATATCCTTGCAAAAACATTATATTACCTCCTATCCTTATCCTTATTAGTATACGTTTTAATAAGATTAAGAAAGCTAAATAAATTTTTAATTATAAAATATATCCTAAAATATTTATATGTATCATTATACTATATTAGTTTATAAATCACTTAAATTAATTTAAAGAAAAATAATAAATATATCAGTTAATTTGCTTTTATGATCTTTTATAAAAAGTTAACTAACTTTTTGTGTTGAGGTCTGAAGATTAAGTAATATTTTTGGAGAGCATAAATTAACTAAAACCTTCTTAAGAATGCATCTTAGCATAATAAGTGCCTTATGATTTCCATCAACCACGTCCATAAGTTGGACGTAACATCCAAAGCTATACTCATCAACTTCTCATCTACATACATCCATACCTATAAATTTATCTGTGGATTAAACTCAACTCTTGCATTTAGATTTAGATTTAGATTTATACTAAACCTAAACATTACTCTCTCTCTCTCGCCCCCTCCCCCCCACCAAAAATAATAAGAAAGGTACCAAAAACAAAATACAGTTCTGCAAATTATTATCTTTCTGCAGATGAGAAGCCCCTCCACAAGCACACACATGCATGCATCTCAATCAAAGTTTGGTATAGCGTCAAAGCTGCTGAGACAGATAGAGAAGGCTTGAAATGCTGAGAGTGGGTAACAGTAATCCATAATAAACACATCTTGTCCTATCTTAGCAAATTCCAAGATTACTTTTTCCTCTTGTTCTTGTTCTTCATCATCATCATCGGCAGCAGCAGAAACAAGCTGAAAATTATCAGATGCCAAAGTCTCATGATGTCTGAAGTTAAGGTGCCAGTGTTGGCAATCTTCATCCCATACGGGAGCCTTGCTTTTAAGTCTCAGAGGCTCCATAGAGTTCATCTCCATGATGAAGCAGTTCATCTTTCTGGGACCATTGATTCTGTGAAATCTACATTTGTGAATCATGTTGATGCTGTATTTGATGGTACCAACTTTGTTGTACTTATGTATAGACACCTTGTTAGAGTGAAACCTATGATTCAATTGACTCTTGTTGTTGGGTTGAGCAACTACTCCAGCAGCAGCAGCTTCTTGTTGCTGTGGAGGTTGAATGTCATATATAGTGAACTTGGATTCGAAGAAATTAGACCTGTCATCAAAGATTCATATATAGAGGCAACTTCATTACTATATTTATCTATGTCCCTCTTATTATAAAAGTTAGATATAACTAATTGACAGAAAATTGGTTTAGGTAGTTATGTGTAACAATGCATGCATGTCAGTTTTCCTAAGCCACTCTCTTAGTTGAAACTACTCATTGATATCAATATGTGCAGCCAATACGGCACATTGGAAAAAAATTATAAACTTAAGGGATAAGGTGGATCGGAGGCAAAAATACATTTTATATTTAGAATTGGTTGGAGTATATTAAAAAAAAAATTTGCCAATTGTTTCATGCTATGATCGAAAGCTCATCAATTCCACATATGGTTATTTTTTGTATTCGTTTGAAATTGTCCCCCACATAATAAAAGGCAGAATTGTAAAAATCCCTCTTAAACTTGCTCTATGTTAATAATACACACACCCACACCACCCCCTATCATTTAGGGAAAGTTAAGGAAAAAAAGTTTACATTTAAAAATAGTTGACACTCACAAATTTTGTATACACAGGATACCATAGTATGCACTCAAATAATTTAGGTCTTCGTTGACAATAAAAATTTTAATGGGAGAGTTCCCCCCAATGTTCCCTATAATTTAAGGCCTTACCATGAATCTGCATAACATACACAGAATAATAGTACTCTAATTTAAGTCTTTAGAAGGGTTTCATGTAATTTAATTTAGTGAAAATATAATGCAAGAAATAAAGAAAATATGGGACGAGGGAAAATTTTTAAAATGGGATAAGAAGTTTAGTTTCTTAAAAGAAATATCATGAGAAAAACTTGCCTGAGTTTGCCAACATATGTCTTGCTGGTCCTATGAAAGTCCTCCGCAGCTAAAGATATAACATATTTTATATTTCTTAGCCTATGTTTTCTTTTGGCAGCCAGCAAAAGCTTATCATTCTTATTCGCTGCTGTTACAATGAAAAAAAAAAAAACAAATATAATTCAATCTTTCCCAGAATTCATTCAATATATTCCAATTTAAATATCATGAATCAACAGAACTTAATCATAATTTAAGGAGGAATATAAAAGCTAATTAATTTGAGTTTGAGTTTTATAATTTATAATGTGTTTGAGAACATGTGTATGTTACCACCCACCAAAACTTGTCTTCAAAAGTCACACATCATACATATAAAAGGAAGGGGTAATTATTGTTAATAATACGGGATGGACATAATTATCTCTAGTCCAATAACAAAGGAGAATCATACAAAAACAAGTTCTATCGTAGTAAACGATAACATGTTTATATTATTCACACGTTTCTAGCATCTCTAGTGAGAAGAGGCTTGATATTTAAGTTTTTTTTTTTTTTTTGTGAAACAAGCAATTCAAATTCATTTTTTATGAATTTTACATTTTTATTTTCGTTTTCAAAAAACCGTTTTATTAGACTGTTTTTAAAAACAAAAACGAAAAATCTGTTTGGATGATTGTTTTTTAAAATATTATATTTAAAAATAAACATATTCAGATCGGAGGATGGAATTTCAATAATATATAATTCAAGTTCTTAAATGGATTAAAAAATCATTAAATGGAGAATAATTTTTCTAAACAAAAAATAAGAAACGCAAAAAAAAAAAAAAACTAAACACGTTTTTATTTTTTAGTTTTTAAAAACAAATTTCTGCTTTTTTTGTTTTTTAAAAAAATACCTCGAACAAATTTCTATATTTTCTTATTTTTAAAAATAAAAGCATTTTGTTTAAAATAGAAACACATTAATTTCCTCTCCTTATTTTCACAACCAAACAACATCCAAATAGAACTACAGAAAAGAAAAGGTTGCAGTGCTTTTTTTTTTTTTTTTTAGCCTTTCTAAAAGGATATATACCTTGCTGCTATAAAAGCCTCCAAAAACAAGCTATAGGGCTTCACAAAGCGCCACAACATACACCTTTTTTTCCAAAAACAAAAAAAAAAAACGACTCCTAATTAATAGCATATAATAAAATGAATGTAATTACTTACATGGCTGTGGACCCAAGTACAACAGATAAATATTAGTTTTTCTGTTCCTTCTGATGTAGCACTGGATTGGAGAATCTCTTGGCCCTGGCTGATCACATGTACAAAGAAATTAAGAAGAAGAAGAAGAAGATGATGAAGATAAGGATCAGGCTGTATTAAAGAAATACAATCCACAGAAAAAAAAAACATGAAGAAAAAAGTGGCTCCTTTAAGAAGAGATCGTCGTATATCTTTAAGAGAGAACTGATTACGACGTATTATCTCACTACTCTTTCCATTTCTGGTTTGTGATAAGAACAATATATTAAAAAGACTCTAATTTATATATTCTTCTCCTTCTCAAGACTTAATTAGTGAATTGATTTTGATCCTAAATAGATGACTTATTTCTGATTTTTGTCAAAATTTTCCCAAATTAGGGCGAGAATCAAAGAGAACTATTATAGAGTGCTTTCAAGAAAACACAATATATTGATGAATTTATACAACCAAATTAGGTAAATGTAGGACCTGTTTCTATTTCAATTGATACTCCCTTAATAATAATCAAGTAGAAAAGGGGAAAAGGAAATTGAAAAATTATTATGGTGTTTTGAAAAAAAACATGCTATATCAACCAACAAGCCGTTGGTTGAGGTGATAATAGGCCTATAAAGAAGAGAATACAAGTTTAAATTAATGGAAGCGCACTGGTTGGGAGAAGCGAAAACATTTACACCCTAAGGATCGAAAGGGCTAGGTAACTTACCCAAATCAAACATGCCATATTAACTAAATGAACATGTATATAATATAATTAAATAAGGTGAATAGCTTCTATATATACGATTGAAGGGTGTGTGTGTGTGTGTATATGTATGTACAATTCACCTGCTTCAAAGAGATGGGAAAGGTGAGTCGTCCGGATAGCTCGGGGGACTTAACAATCTCCTTTGTGATTGCTCTCCATGATTTGCAAACTGAGGCACAAGAGAGAATAACACGTGCAGGCCAAAATGTTTCAGTCTCTTCCACTCTCTTTATTATGTCCCAAAGCAAGTCTTGAGGCAGATCCTCCCATCCTCCTCTTCCTTCTTCTTCTTCTTCTTCTTCTTCTTCTTCATCAACTACACCAAATCTTAATGACATCATCATCATCATCATCATCATCAT
>QFDD01001779.1:0-26497 GCA_006871305.1 Vachellia collinsii | reverse complement strand
GGCTTAGATTATTTAAATTGCTCTGTAATTTATACCCTTCACCATCCTGTCTATTTTTTTTTTTACACGCCACAAATTAAAAAAAAATAAAATTAAGGGTGCACTACTACGATCTGCAAGGCCAACGGCTTTTTATTACAAGATGTGACAATCTGGGGATCAATTTATAGGCCAATCGAAATGAAATATTGAGAGTGCATATCCATGTCCATCGCAGCGCGAAACACTTTAATTTAGGAGTGCATGCGTTTGTTAGTCTTGCATATAAATATATCAACAGAAAAACGAAGCCTGGAAAGAAAATAGAACGAAAAATAGAAAAAGATACACAACCGCTCTCCACTGTTGGGCTGATCGATCAATTATATATATTAATTTGTTTTTACAACTTATTAATTCCTGATTATTAATCATGGATATGAGTGTGAATTATCCGTGTTCACACTGTATCTCTCTGCCTGAAACCAAATCAATCTCGACCGTAAAATCACCCTCCGACAACATTTTTGAGTTTTTTACTTTTTTTTTTTTATTTCAATCTGTCAAACGCCTCCGTCCTCGATTAGCAATATATATTGAAAATTTCCAATGCAATTGATCTGCCAATAGCGATCATGGGCGCCTGCTTCTCTTCCACGAAAGTCAGTGGTTCCAACAGCAATACCACAGCCAACGGCGCCACCGCCATCCACCACAATCGCAAAGAGACAGCCAAGCCTCAATCCCGCACAACCACCGTTAAATCTCAAGCGACCAACGGTCAACGGCCAAAAGCACCGAACGAGATCCGTAACGCTCAGCCGAACAAGAATTCCCAGCAGCCCAAGCCCAAAGACAAGCAAAATCCCAAACGCCAGCCCTGCGGGAAACGGACCGATTTCGGCTATGAAAAAGATTTCGACGCGCGTTACTCGCTCGGAAAATTGCTCGGACATGGTCAATTTGGTTACACATATGTTGGAGTAGACCTAGCAAATGGGGATCGGGTGGCGGTGAAAAGAATTGACAAGAGCAAGGTATGAATTCTTTGCATTTACGAGTTGGGTCGGTCACTCTTGGGTTGATTTTCCTGTGTCTTCCTGCATCCGTATCCATTTGACTACTTATGAAATCTAGAGTTTCCATTCGTCGTTAAATTAAAAACAAGTCAGTGTTTCTTTAAACATTTTCTCTCTAGTTGCAGCTTCGTCATGGTCAATGGATTGGGTAGAATTCAGGAACTGAGTGCTAAGTGTGTAATTCGTTTCGTTGTTGAAGATTTTGATTGTTATTTGGACAATCAGATAACGATAACTTTTTTTTTTGTTTTTTTAATTAGCTCTCAACGGCTATGAATGATTCCCAGTTACGTCTATAACGTTCAATTCCCATATATACCTCAGTTTGCTTGAATTTCCAGTGCTGAAATCACTTAGATGTCCGGTCTCCTCTTATCGACTGCCTAGATTATTATTCCTCATACATCTTGCTTGTAATTCGCGCCAAAATAATCTTATAGATCCATTGTAGTTATTCCTTGACTTCTTGGGGATCCGCATTTCTTGTATTTGAGGTTGATGAATTTAGTGCTTTTCTGGTATGATTGTATTGCTAATTCTGTTGCTTATATGCCGAGCCATTCCTCATGTGCTAAATCTGAGAGTGAGTGAACTTGGAAGCATGGTAGAGTATTTTGTATTTTTGTCCTTAACTAAATGTTTTGTAATTTGGATTTGAAACTTATAATATGTTTGTAATTAGTTCTAGTTGTTATTGGCTTGTTGCCTTTGTCTCTACCCAATCCTGAAATTTGTGGCAGATGATTCTCCCGATTGCCGTTGAGGATGTTAAGCGAGAGGTCAAGATTTTGAAAGAACTCACAGGCCACGAGAATGTAGTTCAGTTCTATAATGCTTTTGAGGACGATTCATATGTATACATTGTTATGGAGTAAGTTGCTTTTTTTTTTTAAAAAAAAAAATAATTTTATTTCTGAGCTTCGGATTTTGACTGACAGTGACTGCTATATACCTTTTTTTCTCTGATATTTTGAGAGAGGGACTTATTTTTGGAGCATAGATTTATCAAATGGCTTGTGATGTATTTGCTTTTGCATTCTTGTTTTCCACTTGTGAGCACGTGTGCATGCATGCATGCGTGCATCTATGTAAATTGAATAAAAAAATGCATCTATGCTATCAAAATATTAACCTTCATGCTGTGACATATACTTCTTAGGTTATGCGAGGGTGGGGAACTATTAGATCGTATATTGGCCAAGTAAGTGACATTGAGCTTAGATACTGGCTACTCATAATGCCTACTTCTGCTCAAATTTCAGAACTGCAATGACTAAATGACCTTAAAACTTGTTATGTCATATAGCCATAGCAAGTGGATTTTTTTGGTATTAAAATTTTCTGCTTCTTGCTTTGCTTTAATCAGGAAAGACAGCCGATATACAGAAAAAGATGCGGCAGTGGTTGTAAGGCAGATGCTCAAAGTTGCAGCTGAGTGTCATTTACATGGTTTGGTCCACCGGGACATGAAACCAGAGGTATGGTTAGCATGTCCGGCAAGTTTAAACTATATGTAGAGTTATATCCTTGACAGTGAATTTGTTATTTTTATTTTCATGCAGAATTTTCTTCTCAAATCGAGTAAAGCAGATTCACCTTTGAAGGCTACAGATTTTGGTTTGTCAGATTTTATTAAACCTGGTGAGGACAAACTGTAATCATGGATTCGTTCATGTTCTCTTTTACCACTTTCTTGCAATGTTCATTTTGGATTTATGTTTCTCTTTGATATGAACAATGGCAGGAAAGAAGTTTCATGATATTGTTGGCAGTGCTTACTATGTTGCACCTGAAGTGTTGAAGCGCAAGTCAGGCCCAGAATCTGATGTATGGAGTATTGGTGTAATTACATACATATTGCTCTGTGGGAGGCGGCCATTCTGGGATAAGACAGAGGATGGCATCTTTAAGGAGGTATTGCACATTGTTATGTCATGCTGAGTTTCCTGTTAATTGTTTGGGATGTTTTTTCATTTTAATTTTCTCTAATTGCCAATGATATTATGTCTCTGGTCTCTTTTTTATTTTCTGCATGATGGTGTGAAAAGGAAAATGTTTTTCTTTTTTATTCACAGTACCTTATGATGTTTAATTCGTGATCTAATATATGCAGGTATTACGTAACAAGCCTGATTTCCGGCGGAAACCATGGCCATCTATAAGTAATGCTGCGAAAGATTTTGTAAAGAAATTGCTAGTAAAGGATCCTCGGGCTAGATTAACTGCTGCTCAGGCTCTGTGTATGCATCCAACTTTTTCTTTCTATATTTGAGGACTGCATGCTTCCTTTTTGTTCCGTTCCAAATCAGTTATCTAATAGTCACTACCTTAATTTTGGTCTAGCTGTGTGAATTTTCCTTTCCTTTTTGATAATTCCTTAAAACAAAGGCTTCCCCAAACATTGAATTTTTTAATGAATTTCCATATTTTCAGCTCATCCATGGGTTAGGGAAGGAGGAGAGGCATCAGAGATTCCTATCGATATATCTGTCCTAAGCAACATGCGGCAATTTGTGAAATTTAGTAGGTTGAAACAATTTGCACTCAGGGTAAGACATATTTGATCGAGGTCTTTTCTCGTTGAATGGCTTAAAACTTGGTGCTTGACCGTTTTATTTGTTTACCTTGCAGGCACTAGCTAGCACGCTTAATGAAGAAGAGTTGGCTGATCTCAGAGATCAATTTGATGCCATTGATGTGGACAAAAGTGGTGCTATTAGTCTAGAAGAGATGAGACATGTAACACATGAACTTCCTTTCCTTTCCGTTTGTATGTCAAGTTATTGTTCCTTTGGTCTAAAGGGAAGATTTCTTGCAGGCTCTTGCAAAGGATATCCCTTGGAAGTTGAAAGATTCTCGTGTTCTTGAGATATTACAAGCGGTGAGTAGATGTGATCTTTTGCAGTTTCTATCATAGCATTTCTTTGTTTTTGGTTAACATTACTACCTATTTACCAAATTTAAATTTTAGAAGACATGGAATTTGTCTGGGGACTGACAATATTAATTTTCAATAATTGATTAACATTTTTGTGCAACTGCTATTGCAATAGATTTGTTTCCGCCTGATCACGATTGCTTTATACTACCCTGCCATCAGCATTTTTTATACATTGATTATCTTTTGTCCCTGCAGATAGATAGCAACACAGATGGGCTTGTGGATTTCTCTGAGTTTGTGGCTGCCACATTACACGTGCATCAATTGGAGGAGCATGACTCAGACAAGTGGCGTCACCGGTCACAAGCTGCTTTTGAGAAATTTGATATAGACAAGGATGGCTATATTACTCCAGAAGAACTTAGATTGGTTGGTTAAGCTTTCCATTCAGTTTCTATGAAAAATTAAAATGTTCCTGTGGTATGATATATGTGTCTACGATTGTTTTTTTTTTTTTGGCGGGGGCCATAAGGGGAGTGGGTATGGAAGGGTGGCAACTGGCTAGAAAATCATCTACCCCTCTAGCTTTGCATATATTTATGAAAAATTTTATGGCAATTAATACTTGCTTTCTGGCTTTATAGCATACATGCTTACGAGGGTCCATTGATTCGCTACTTGAGGAAGCTGATATTGACAAAGATGGAAAAATCAGCCTCCCAGAGTTTCGAAGACTCCTAAGAACTGCAAGCATTAGTTCACAAACTGTGACAACCCCACGGAGAATGTTAGAATAGAAGTGTTTCAGATGAACAGTCGGTAGGCAAGGCTGGTGCTGATTCTCCTCAGGCCTTCATATCTTTCTATGGCCATTCAATGACGCTCTCAAAATGCAGTAAGTGGATGCTGAATACGGATTCCATGTACACGAAGACATCGGGAAGACCATCGTCAAGAGGTGTTTGGCAGAGTTTGCGTAGGTAGTATATTGGGGCCTTCGTAGATTGGCTTTCGGACCAATCTCACCTGTGTACATTTTGAAATTCGAGGGCTTTCTTGGGTATGCCATTCGACTATTCGAGTGACTCACTAAGTGTAACTATAAATAAAAAAGAAAAAGAGAAAGATTTTAGTTGAGCTTTCAATTGTCTTCCTAATGGCCACCTCTTGATTTCGTGGTATGACCGTATAAATGGAATGAATGATTGAGCTTACATTAATCTTGTCGTGGCCTTGGCTTATCCGTATAAATGTGCCCGACTTGTATTTCTATTAATCTTGTCTTCATAAACACAAGATCATTAATTAATTTAATCGTTTAATTTATTACAGATGTTTAGATTGAAAAGATAAAAATAACTATCTTTGGTTAGACACTGGATAATAAGGAGCTTAACTTGGTTTGAAAATTCGTGTTGATTTGCTTGACTGGCACCGTTCATAAATAAGCACATGTGCACTGCAGATCATCCTCCAAGGAAAGGACAAGACAAACGCTGTAATATTCTTACTCTCTATCTCGAAGAAAAACAGGCAAGAAAACAGCCAGTGCTCTCAGTTCCCAAGTTCCGCGGGACTTTAAATGAGAATTTAAGGTGTTAAGAAAAAAAAAACGACAGAGAATGGAGTCCCATAGAGTGACAGATATTAATTCAAGTGTCGCGTGGCTGAGGGCAAATCATCCGGGAAAATTACGATAACCGCTTATCTATTTACACACGAGGCCAGGATAGTTCAGAACGATCTAGTACATAAAGAAGGTTATGATGCGGGTTATCGATCCCAGGAAAAGAACTCTTCCGTGAATTATTTTGCGTATTGATGGAAAGAACCATATACATTTTCATTTATGATTTATCAGACTTCGGCATGTCACCCACGCTGTTGGAGCTATCTTGAGGTCCTTGACATGAAGAATGCCTGCTTGAAGTACTCCCATCCGTGTTATTTCTCTCCTTCCTTAATGAATGCTTGCCCTTCCTTGCTCCAGAGGATGATTCCTGCAGAAACTCGATTCGAGATTCAATAATCTGAGTACCGCTACGGGTTTGCTATTAAACTACGGTTAACTCACCTGCCGCGATGATGAACCAGGCATCTTAAGTTCAAGCTCCGTAGCTACATCGTTAGAATCACCACATCTTTCAGCATTGCCGGTCCTTTCATGATCTGGCGATTTATTTCTGGAATCTCGTTTGCTTGAATTGTTTGACGTTGAAGCGTACTGGCCAGTTGGCTGCTCGGCTGGGGGATTAGCTGGAGCAGAAAAGGGGACATATGTGGAACAAGGATTGGGAATCGGACCTGGATTTTGGTTTCCAAAGAAAGGAAAAGGCTGAAGTGACGGATGGAGGGAAATTGGACCGGAAGGAATGGGTATAGGAACTGGATATGAATACGGTGGAGCCATGACAACTGAATGATCGATTGCAGTCCATGGGTATGTGACTCTGACTCTCTGCTGATGCTGTGCATTAAGATGTTCAACGTCAGATTTTAGAGAAATCTTCTCTTCTCTGAGTTCATTTTTCTCCTGCATTAGCTGCAAACACAAAATAAGCAGGCACAGTAAGCAGCTGACAAGCTTTGTATTCTTGAAGGTAAATTTTAAATACAAACAACCTTACTTCATGTGATTCTTCAGAAAGTGCAGCATGCTCAGCTTTTAGCCTATTGACTTCAGCAGTCAAATCTTTTAGCAACTGAATTGTGTCTGTAAGGATGGTAGCCTTGTCATTCTTCGGCCTATCTGGATCTGCGATGTTTAGTTCAACAAGAATATCTCAATCGCGGATTTAACAAGCCGATTTAACAAACTGATAATGCATCTAAAGATGGCAAAAGAAGTAGCGAATATGTGTACCCAGTACAGCAGAAAATAAGGTTGGTGTTTCAGCCCACCATCAATCACATCATACACATACATCTTTGGGTGAACGGGCAAAAATAATTCGGAAATTTTTGTGAATGGACACTAATCACACGGAAGGGAAGTTGTAGGGGGTCATTTTGGATCTGAGAGTTTTAAAATGGAGCAATATTAACCTACATGGATGGAAGCCTAACGTTGACCCTTATGTGATAAAGTTAGACTCCAAAATGCAAGGCTATCAAATGATGTGGCACTCAATATATTCAAACTTTTTACCAGCTCATCAAAACCTTTGTCTCCCATTACACTTATCTTGCTCCCTCTCCCTCAATGGCATCGATCTCGTGGTCTCCGACGATGATGGCTTTGATATGGGAGTGTGTGTGTGTCTGACTGATGAGAAGTTATGAGCCAGCAATTGTAGAAGTTGACAAGCTCATCCAAAGATTCGGGTTGTGGGTCGGCGTTCTTGAGCATCCAGAGCAAATGTTCAAAAGAGGACAACCTCACATTTGAGGTTATTTAGCATCCAGAGCAAATGTTCAAAAAGGCTCTGTTTGTTGCTTCTTGAGCACCAATTTGAGCTTCATCAGCTTCCCGCCTTTTGCCATTTAAGGTTGAAGAGAGGTACTGGCACAAGAGCTTGAAGAAGCATAGCACCCCCCCCCCCGGGTGTCAAGGGGGAGTGAGAAAGGTGAAGGAAGGTCCATAGTTGATCTAGGGTAGGGTGATGATGATGTGGCATAGACAGCTTAGCCACATCAGTGAAATTGGTCAAACGTTGGTTCTTTTAAGGTTGGGTGAAATGACCCTATTTCAAAACTTCTGGGTCTAAAATAGACCTCTGACAACTTCAGTGTGACCAGTGTCCATTTGCAAAAGCTTACAGGTTATGTTTACCCTTCTACCCTACATCTTTCTCAAAAGGAAAACAATCTGCCATCGATGAAAAAGTAAACAAGCTAAATACAGTGAGTGCATCATTTCACCTCCCTGTGCTGACAATACCATCCATTATTTATGTTTTCTTAAATAACTATGACACGAGATGACTACTACCAACGTTTGATCTAATCAATATTCGAATTATAATCTCTAAAACTCTATAATGTAGTAAAACGTAAGAATCAATTCTAAGAATTACCAAGCGAAGATAGCATCTTCACTATTGTGAAAGATGATTGGTAAGTAGCTGGGAAGGAAGGCCAAAAAGGGAAGGCATTACAAAAAAGTTTGGATCATCAAGGTGCGATCAAGTGTGTTTTCAGGGTACAAAGAGTAGATTGCCTTAACCTTGGATTCTAGGCACAGGTAGTAGAATAGAAACTCCACCAAAACGTGTTCTCTTAACATCATTAGTCAAGTAATTAAGACCAAACATATAAAATTTACTCAAGCATGCATTGGTTAACAAATGCCAATGACATAGTCGACAAATGAAGTAGCAACTTGGTTTGACAGATATAAGCAGAGGCAAGAAGACAAGATTCCCATCTCCTCGTAAGACCAATTAGTAGTATCATTATCAATTACATGACCCGTCAAAAATAAGGAAATATATTTTTTTATTACTTCCCCTGTTTTCTCCCTTCCTTTTCTACAAGAGCGAAATTGTGGTTAAAAAGCAGCCAGTATCCTGCACCTGTGTGGTTGGGTCCAAAAGTGATTTTGACTAAAGAAAGCTTTCCTAAAAATTAATTATTTTAGCCATTAGGAAAAGATAAAAGTAGTATTTTAAGTGTTTTCTCAGAGACTAAAATATTCTAGTGCATATTTGGATAAATGATAGAAGTTACTTTTTCAATTTAAAAAGTAAGTATGTAAGAGGAGTTTTGTCGTGCTTTACGTTAATGTGGTTTCTGAACGCTAATGCAAATAAGCCTATAATCTTTGAGAGTGCCCTTTTCTTACGTGAAAAAACTGCAAATCCTACTTTATATTTGCTTACACAGAACATGCAGCAGGACAACAAACTCATCACATGACTTTACGAGTTAGCTTACTCTAAGCAAACAAGCAAATCTCAGTAAAAATAAAGTTGAAGCCCCTATAGTGTTTCCGAAAGAGTTCTTAGTTCTAACTACCAGTATTTGCCACCCAACTAAAAAGGTATTCAACGAATGTACAAGCATCAACAACGATTTCATATTTTAAGACGCTTGAAATCAGCTAATTGAGAAATGGATGTATGATAGATTTCATGAAGAAGGAATTGATTGTTCATCACTAAAAGAGTGCTGAAGCTAACCTAATGTGTTTCCCAGCTCTAGGAAATGCTCATTTAGTCGATCCCTCCTCAGTTTCTCGCGGTCTGCCTTCTGGACTTTTCTTGCGGCAAGTGGATCCTGTGCTTCAGCTTCAGGCCTCTGCCTACAGAAAAGTAACCCCACCACAGTGGATAAAAATTATCAAACACTCGCATTTTTGGAAAGACTGCAAATGCAACTATAACAGTCTCAAGCACCATAAAAAAATCTTAATTCTCTTTCAACCCAATATTCTCATATCTCTAAACTTATTCCACAAGAGGGCATATTACAATCACGTAAGTATCAATTACAATTACAATTACAAATATCTTGATAACCTGTTCGATAGTCTGTGGTACACCTGCAAAGCTGTCGACGGAGTCAATTAGAGAGAATCCAAAATTAAATAGCAGAAGAGGAGGAAATGAAAAAGAGAGAACCTGGATTCGGTATGCGAATTCTGCAACCGGTTAGAGGTGACGGTAACAAGTTGCGACTGAGGCTGAAGAGAAGAAGGCGTTAAATCTGCCGCAGCAGATGCCGATTTAGGCAAATCTTCAGGTTTCCACTGATCCATGTCCTACAAAAATTCAACCTTCCCTTATTTTTTGAAAGATTCTCTTAGACATAAGATACATTCAGCTCTCTACTGCGAACCCTTCGTGAGAATCTCACCCAAAAATTTCCGGCAGAACTGCGAGAAAGTGGCCCAGACAAGGACACTCCGACCCTTCAAACTTGTGCTCTCCACGAGCCACCCGGGATAACGACGAAGGCAACTCGAATTTTCATTTTTTTACTTCTTCACGAAAATGGGCTTCACAATTTTGAGGAGGAAAATGAAAGGAGGAATGACATTTCTGACTTCAGGGATCATTCCAGCAAATTTCCTTCAGTTAAAGACGACAGCAATAGATCACCAAAAAAAAAGAAAGAAAGAATGACGAAAACAGTAAATTGAGTATATTATGAAATCGATTAGTAGTATTTTTTTTTTTTAAAGAATTTGCTATAAAATATTATTTTAATATATAAATTCTCCTAAATAAAAATATAGTAGTAATTAACTAAATGCGTTGACCAGTACGAATGTAGTTTTTTTTTTGGGTGATAATTACGAATGTAGTTTTAAAAACATCGGAATGATCAGAGTTTTGACAATGTAACATTTTATATTATTACTCTATATTATCTATTTTTATAACATTATTATCTATTCTAAATTCTTACTATATACTAGTATTATATAAATCCACAAATTTTACATGAAACCAAACTTGTAACTCACTCCTATGTCTGACTCATTAGATAAGGTGCTGTGGTTCATGTAAATTTCTGTCCAGGATACATTGGACGAGTTCATTTTTCTTTTGACCTCAGAGAGAGAGAGAGATACAGGTGTATATATATTGGTTCAGTTGGATACCAATTTCCGAATTCTCAAACCAAAACAAAAGCGGAAGGAGGGGCACGATGAAGATAGTAACTTACAATGTGAATGGCTTGAGACAGCGCATAACGCAGTTTGGCTCTCTTCGGAATCTGCTGAATTCGTTCGACGCTGATATTATCTGCCTTCAGGTGCTTTATCTATTATGTTGTACTTCTCCCCCCCCCCTCCCGGGGGGCTGTCTCTGATATTCGTCGCATCCCGATTCAATTTCGAACCATCACAGGAAACAAAGTTGAGGAGGCAGGAAGTTACAGCGGATTTAGTCATGGCGGACGGATACGAATCATTCTTTTCGTGCACCCGTACCTCTGACAAAGGTCGAACTGGGTATTCCGGTAAGCTGCTTTTTAGCCCGGCCTCAACCACAGCCTTGCTATATATTCGGGAAATTTTGCCCTCCGTAGTTTCTACTGTTTGCTATAGTTTTCTGGGGTTTTTTAGCCTATCATTCTTAGATAGGTTGAGGTCGAGTAGCACCCATGAGGTGGCATTTTAGAGGTCATGTTATGGCCACCTTTACTTAAAAGTACTAATTACTTTTTACCTAACTGCTTGTCTCTAATCTCTGGTGCATTTGAAAACCATGAATTGAAGCACGAATTTCCTCTGGGTATACAGGTGTTGCCACATTTTGTCGCGTAAAATCAGCGTTTTCAAGTGACGAAGTAGCCTTGCCCTTGGCGGCTGAAGAAGGATTTACAGGTCTTATTGGAAACTCTGCCACTGGGAAAAATGAATTGCCTTTCTTCATGGAAGGCCTCCTTGGGTTTTCCAATGAGGAGCTTCTTAGTGTTGATAGTGAGGGACGTTGCATCATCACAGATCATGGTCACTTTGGTGAGTGTTTGTGCTTCTGACTAAAAAATAAAGCTTGGTTCTTTATTTATTGAATTTCCTTTTGTATGTGGTTAAGTGATGTGATATTAAAGCTACTATAAGTTTGACCAGAAGGCAGGATATGTTATTCATTCTAGGTCATATGCACTATCTGTTTTCTATTTTTGAAACAAAAGTAGTAGTTTTGATGAAATTTTGCTTCCGTCTGGCCAGTTCTTTTCAATTTGTATGGACCTCGAGCTGAAAGTGATGACACGGACAGGATTCAGTTTAAACATAACTTTTTCACAATATTGCAGGTAACTTCAATTTATTTTTGGTATTTGGCCTATGGAATAGTAACTATGTTTTTGAATTTCGTAGTTGCTTTGAATGTGGCTTTTAAAAAAAATTCAAAAAGATGTTAGGAGATGGCTTACACTTCAAATGCTAGTGTATTTCTGATTGGAAATTGTAAGATTAGTTGACCATATGGAATTAGGGTCAAGGATTATTCGAACCTGATGTGGTTCGAATATTTTTACAAAATTCAATTATGTTTTTTTCCTGTGGCTGCCACAGAAAGCTGAAAATTGTTTACTTTTAAATATAACCTTGGTCCTTGAATCTATTATAGTTTGACAGACAAAAATGTGTCAAAGTCTGGATACTGTATTTAGCGCTGAAACATTTGGGCATGTTGAAATGCAGTTTTTTGTGTGCTTTAGTTACGTGCCTTGCCTCTTTACAGATGTTCCTCCGCCTTTCCATTTCTATTTCTTTACCTTGTATTGCTGGTTTGACTCTGATCATTTCTTTAGTAGAAAAGATGGGAGTCTCTCCTGGATCAAGGAAGGAAAATATTTGTTGTTGGTGATCTCAACATTGCACCACAAGCAATAGATCGTTGTGAAGCAGGACCTGATTTTGAGAATAATGAGTAAATTGCTTACTTGATTTCTGTGAAGTATTATTATTTATTAGTTTGATATGATTGTTGATGTCCTGAATGCTTACCCATTTTTTCTTGTGCAGATTTAGAAGATGGTTCAGGTCTATGCTACTTGAAAATGGCGGCCGGTTTTTTGATGTTTTCAGAGCAAAGCACCCTGATAGGTTTGGATTTATAACGAACTGAAATATTGAATGTTGAATGCTGATGTGTTGTATACCCGGAAGTCTAATCCCTGATACATGACAAACACTGCCCTCTAATGGAGTAAAGAATGTTTCACTCTATCTCTTTGAATATATTGTCACTATTCCGATATTAGATTTCATTGCTCTCAAATAGAAGGGCCTTTTTAAATTGCTAATTTCACTTCTGTTACTTGTTTATTTCTGAAAAAATTGGTTTTTGAAATAAGTACTTGATGATTTTTTGTTTGAATATTTTATTCATAATCTTCAATTTTCCACATTATTGCTTGTATTATATGCATCATCCTCCATAATTGTTTCCTTTCAAGTTGCGATTTTCACTATTCTGATTAAACATTGTTACATATTGAAATCTGATGCAGAAAGGAAGCATATACTTGTTGGCCCCAAAATACTGGGGCTGAAGTATTTAACTTTGGGAGTAGAATTGACCATATTCTGTGTGCGGGTTCCTGCTTACATGTAGCAGATGACCAGGAAGGCCATAATTTTATAAGGTGCCATGTTAAGGACTGTGACATTTTGACACAGTATAAACGATGCAAACCTGGAAGCAACATTAGGTAAAGAACCCAACAACACTATCAAATAGACCCATAATGCATGTGTTTACGCTATTTTCTCTTTCTGAACTGATGACTTATATCCCTTTTTGCTAGACTAGATTATTCATTGTAGTATAAGTGCATGTTTGGCAATTTGTCAAAACCTTGGTTTTGAAGGAAAACCAAGGTTTTGAAAAAGTTGTTGACAAACATGTTTCGAAAATGCAGAATAGCTTCTGGGTCCAAAACCATGGTTTCAGAAGTGGTAGACAAACATACTTTTTTCTCCAGAATAGCTTTTAACTCTCAAAACCATGGTTTGGGAGTGGAAACCATGGTTTTTTAAAAAGCTATTCTTTCCAACTTTTTCAAAAGCTATTCTTCAGAATCTATTCTCCAAAAGCTATTTTACGCAATCCGAGACAGAATCTATTCTCCACAGCATTTACCAAACATGCTCTAAGATGTTTTATGTTTTTGGGTTTTCTGTTTTGCACTTTTTGTATTGTGGATATCATATATCATCTGAATTTTAATATTCTTTGAAGCAATCATCTTAGTGTTTACTATTCCTTCCAATATCACATTCGTATGCCCCCATTCCATCCCTTTTCTCTGTGAGATTCTTAGCCAGGTTCTTCAATGGAATAGTGGCATAATGTGTTCCATTATTTAGAGTTGCAATTGCATACATCTCTGCTGCATGTCTCTCCCTGGAAGCAAGGATTTAACTTTGATGATCCTTTTGTCTGTTCAGTGCCCAAAGGTGGAAAGAAGGTCGAACCATTAAACTTGAAGGATCTGACCATGCTCCAGTTTATGTTAATTTACAAGAAATACCTAATCTCTCTCTGCATAGTACTCCCTCCTTATCTGCTAGATATGTTCCCATGGTTCGTGGGCTGCAGCAAACACTAGGTACTAAACGTAGGTTGTTTTTTGATGATAATTTCTGAACATTCTATGACTCAATTGCCTTTGGGCTTTGTCTTGCAGTGTCTGTGTTGACAAAAAGACGAGTTTCTGAACAGATGAAATCATGCAAGCTGTTAGGCTTGCCTTCGGATGAAGACATTGTTACTGGGAGTACTTGTGAGGGAGTAAAAGAACCATTTGACA
This sequence comes from Vachellia collinsii, assembly GCA_006871305.1. Lineage (NCBI taxonomy): Eukaryota > Viridiplantae > Streptophyta > Magnoliopsida > Fabales > Fabaceae > Vachellia > Vachellia collinsii. The sequence continues at coordinate 12,343 of QFDD01001779.1, read as the reverse complement.
ACTCTGTCATGTGTACCAGTGAATGCGATGTGCTTTCAAGCCAAGATTCGGAAACTAATCTTGATTCGAATGAACAGTCTGGCGGTTCTTCTCAGGAGGCTGTCTGTAACAATTCAGTTTCATCAGGCATTGAACATGACAAAGTGATATCTGGGAAAAGCAATCGATCCAAGAAAAAAGCAAGAACTAGTCAATGCTCCCAACTGTCGTTGATGTCCTTTTTCAAAAAAAGTACGAACATTGACAATGTGGTCAAAGACTCTTGTACTGATATTCATGCAGAATCCTCGCAACTTGATCATAACTCAAACGAAACGTCTACGATGGTTGATCAGAGTGGTAGTTCTGAACGATACAAGTTGAGTGCAGACGTGTGTGAAGATGTATCTAAATTCACTGATGATTCAAAAAGGAAAGAAAGTAATAATGTGGCTTTATTGGAGTGGCAGAGAATACAACAGTTGATGCAAAGTAGTATACCACTTTGCAAGGGTCATAAGGAACCTTGTATGGCTCGAGTGGTGAAGAAACAAGGTCCTAATTTTGGTCGCAGATTCTATGTTTGTGCTCGTGCTGAGGTAATTTGTTTCCTTAGATTATCTTTCAGCCTACCCTAGATTTCTTGTATGAACATTGTATCAAACACAAATCGAAGCACTGAAATAGTGCTGCTTTATGAGGGTGGCGAATTTCAGATTGGAAAATCCTAGTCTTGGATTTTCTATCATTAAATTCTGGAACTCTGAAGTTAACCTCATCATTTCTGCTAAATAGATGCGATTTCTTGAACTAAGCTGTCATTTCCCCTCTATTTGCAGGGGCCTGCATCTAATCCCGAAGCAAACTGTGGTTTCTTTAAATGGGCTACATCAAAATCCAGGAGCTGACCCTCACATTGATGTTCTGATTGAAGGATGAGAACCAAACTATTGCCGCCTTCCTAACTGACGTGTAGCTGACATCCCAATTTTGCAATATCTCGATCAAACTTGTGTAGTTTCTTTCTGCAATCTCCAACATCTATATTATTATTCAATATTCACAAAACGATGACTTGATTAGATGTATGCCCTCTGACGGGTACGTGTAGTTTGTGCGTTAGGCCATGTGTGATTATTAATATAAAAGCTAAATTCTATTATACTTAAAATCATTTTACAATCCCAATAAGTTTTTAGGTTTGATGTTCGCTGATGCTAGCAGACGAAACGCTATGAACAACGGGAAAATTTTGCTGCATTGAAATTTTTGGGAGATTGAGGCAGAAAGACAGCGAAGACAAGCAGGAGTTGTAACTGTTAGGATGCAACCGTCATGGTAATGATTGGAATGAACTTGAAGTTCGATTCTTACCTTATTCTTGACATATTTTCAACCGTATTGATGGTTTTTTTTATTTTCCATGAATATAAAACTAGAGTGAGATGAAACAATAATAACTTAAAAAGCATTTTTACGTAAGTCGAGATAAAACTTCTCTCACATATTTACCTTGGATTGCGTAAAATCATTTAAAAAAGCTTTTCCCAAACATACCATCATTATGATAATGGCATGGTCATAATTCTTTGTAAGTAGTAGTACAAAAAGTCGTTAGTTACATAAATGATGGGTCAATCGATGAGGAATCCAACAACTTACAGATGCTAATGATTTTTTTTTTCTTTTAATTATATATTCAAAGGGGACTATGAGGCCCTTTTTTTGGGTTTTCTGTCTATATTGCAGGACTCGTCATGATAAAATGGAAACAGGGTTGTTGCGGCGTCAGTATTCAATCACAATTGATTTTCTTTCCTCTCACTGTGGTTGAGAGTCCGCCCACAAGTTTGAAGTTGATTGAAATGAAGCAATTAAAATTGAGAGCTCTGATTTAGAAAATTTTGGAGAAGCAAGTGATGTGGGAACTGAAGATATGGAGTTATCGTATGAATCAGATCAAACTAGGTGGAGTACCATACATAGTAAAGACGTGAGCAGCAACCCACCACCTTAGTTCAATTCATACATAGCGTTTCACTATTTTTAAATACAGGGCACGTTCTTGGGTATGGTGTCCCGAAAGAGACAAGTTTCCATAATGTATTAAGCCCAGTTTTTGTGGGGTGGGGAATAACGCCAAGCTCTTTTTTGGTGTAAAAGAAGGAAGGGATGGGGAACTAAAATACAAACTCATACTGGCCAAGGGAAAAAAAGATAAAAGAATAGGCTAACAGCGCCGTGGTGGTGGGATCCGCATCATCAATGTTCCTCTCTGTACGTCCGTCTAGGTACGAGTCTTCGTGGTATTTTTATGGATATGGGGAAGCTCCACCTTCTGTTTCTTTTGGTCTGCCGCTGCCTTTTCTTCATTATTAAATTTGACGACCAAGTTGTGAGAATCTCCTCCGGAAACGCATGCAGATATTTTCCCGTTATGTGTTTGCCATGATGTTAGAGAAGTAGATTTATGTAAATTGAGATAAAACTCATTTCACATAATTATCTTGTAAACCATAAATCACATTGAAAAAGTAACTCCTCCCCAATGTTTGAAAGAGAAGCAAGATGTGCATATTTGCAATGATGGGGTCCTGGAGTTGATAAAGTGTAAGTGGAGGGGGTGCACGTGGCGTGTGAGTTAGAATGGGGAGAAGTTATTGCAGTTAGAAATGAAAGAAAAGGAGGTCGGTGGTAGAACCGTGGAAGGAAGAGATGAGGGAGTTGGATAATAACATGGCAACAGGAAACATTAGAATGTGTGAGGTTCAACGATGAAGTGCAATGCACAGAGTTGAGATTGAGGCAGCGCACGTGAAGTGCGGAGGCAAAGCATGTGCCATTCAACTCTACCTTCTGACCCTTCCAATGTTCCAAAAAAAAAAAATTCTGAAAACTCTAAACCTTTATTCATCCTCTTCTAACACAATGGTATCAGTCCTCAATTTGAGGCAAACAAGGGATAATAAAGCCAGTTGAGTGCTGAGTCAGCTGCAAGGAAAATGCCCATTGGATAAGTACTGTACTACTGCCACACTGTTCCACCACGCCTCCCCTGGGCCCCACCCCTCTTCTCTCTTCCTCCCTCTCTCCGTCCCTCTATAAATACGCCCTCTTTTCCTCTTCTGCTTCCGTCCAAAGCCTCGCCTAACCGATACGACGCCGCGTTGCACCCTAACATGCTGCCTCTTTCTCCCCGTGCCCCGCTACCCGCCATCAGTTTCTCCGGCTGTTCTGCTTCCCCTTCGCCCCCACCGTCGCCTCATCGTCTCCCACTCCGGCCGATCCTCGCCTCCGCCACCGCCACAGCCTCCGCCACCGAATCTTGCTCCACTTGGACTGACCAGCCCAAGTCCAGGTCCCCCTATCTCAGCTCCCATACTATGTCTTCGTGCACATCGCTGTACGAGATCCTAGGGGTTCCTGCGGGGGCGTCCCATCAAGAAATCAAGGCTGCCTACCGGCGATTGGCGAGAGTGTGCCATCCGGACGTGGCGGCGGTGGATCGTAAGGATTCGTCTGCGGACGAGTTCATGAAGATTCACGCCGCGTACTCCACCCTCTCGGACCCCCAAAAACGCGCTACCTATGACAGGAGCCTCTTCGTCCGTCGACAGAGGCCTCTCTCCACTTCTTCCTCGTATTCCGGTTACAGTGGCGGGAACTGGGAAACGGACCAGTGCTGGTAGTGAGTCTGCTAATCAAATACAGATACTAGATGTATAGTTGATGCGCAGTTATTGGAGCGCTTTACATATGGTCTATATTGAAATTAGTAGTTAGTAAGTGATAATAGAAGGCTTGTGATAACTGTTTGTATATATCTATTTTTTGGCCAATCTCCGAGCTTGTTCGTTAGATTCTGCCTCTCTTTTTGCCAGTAAAAACAAATTTTGGATTGGATTTGTGGGGTTCGTGCAATGAAGGAATTGATTAAAAAGATAGGGCAATTAAGGGTTGAATTGAATTCGTTGGTTTGCAGTTGCGCGATATTGATCTGTAATCTGTTTGTTGGGATCGAGTTAACGAAAAGTGCAAACTAAGTTTGAGTTTCTTGGAAAGGAATTTTGGGGCCACTCAATGTGCGGGGGATGAAAGTCAACTTGTTTGTGACGAACTTCTAGAAGCCCGTTCTTGTAGTAACTTGTTAAAAAAGGGGAAAAATTGATGCAAGGCTCACCGTCGGTTACCATACGGCGGTTCTCCATTAGATTAAACCAATTGGGTTAATTGAGGGGCGGATCCAGCCAGACAAATCCGTTGGCTTTCTTATCCTGACGTATGTGGGTGTAAGATAAACATCGGGGCACTGAGGGGATACAAACTGTTGGACAGAAATTAACGTGGCAATATAATATGGTGCAAATTAGTTTAATTTAGTGAGGCAGTGAGGAAAAATTGCCGCTTTGACTTCTTTTGTGATGGAAGACACATGAAATTTTTTAACGGCATAAAACGAGAAGCTGTGCAGTAGTACAATGACACTGAAGCCGTATTCTTGGGCTTTCCTTGCATCCAAAGGTCGTTTACGGAATCAAAGCGGAGCCCCATAAGTCAATGATCCTACCTCTTCAGTTAACCCTTTTTGTGAGCTGGTTACGTTAATCAATCCCTTTTCCTCTTTCCTCTTTTAACTTTTCGCCGATGCTTAATTAAGATTTGCGCTCACAGCTTCATGTAAAAACAACTACAATCTCGACATTTATTTAGTCTTTTACCATCATCTATATATTGTAAGTAGAACTCGTTTGCCTGCATCAAAAATTATATATGGATGATTTGCATATGCAGCAATCTCTTTTTCGCTTCACGACAGTGTGAATCGCATTCACAAGCTTTCTTGTCAATCAGGTACCTTTTTTTTACTTAACTGTGATCGATTAATCTTCTGCCTAGACCACCTACAGTCAACAGTGTTGAAGACGAATTCCGGGGAGAGATTGTACCCTCCAAAACGATTGCTCCCGAGGGGAGTAAGCTTTAGACGCCTATCGCGTAAGAGGGCATGGATCGTCAATTAGAGATGTGTTCCGTGTCGTACTTTGGTGCCTCAATGTTCTTTTTTTTTTTTTTTTGACCGAATTGGTCCCTCAGTGTTTGAATGATGGATAGAAATCTTCAACCTCCCCTTAATGTTTCATTCTAACCTTGATACCGTGCAGTCTAACAAATCTACTGAAACTTGGGTTTGCAATTTGTTAGTAAGTCTCTGGAAACTAAGGAAAGCTAGAGAGAGAGAAAGTGTGAAAGAATGCTTGTAAAATTGATTGGAGAATGCTTGATGATTACAAATGAACCCCCCAAAGGGTATTTATACCACTTTATCTCCTCAATGGATGGTAGAAATCTATTTATCTAACAGTGTATATTGTTCTTCCTTAATTCTCCTCTAATATATCTAAAATCTAGAATTTCCCTCTAAAATATCTAGATTATATACAAGTGTGGAAGAGTATAGAGAATTCTAAATTATCTTGGAGTACTTACAAGTGAATTCTAGAGATTTCTAGGAACTTCTAGAGTGAACTGTGACATCCTCTCCCACCTAATCTGGCGTCTTCATTGCCTTTTTGTCCTCGTAGGCTTGGATCTGGTGCCGCAATTACCACAAATGCAAAATGAACTCCCAACTTGCCTCACTTTGAGGTAGTCCCTTCTACTTGATAAGAAGTTCATGAAATGGAGATTGGTTCGAAAGGCGCTCCTTTCAATCAACTAGAACTTTTCTACATGTTTGTCGTATTAAACCTTGATGCTCATCGGTGCATGTCGTGAGATGCCTTTATCTGGATCCAAGTGGTCTCCATGATAAGAATTAAGTAGACTTACATAGAAGATAGAGTGATATTTGATGTCGGGAGGCAACTCAACTTTGTAGGCTTGGGTCCCTACCTTTTTTAAAATGGGGAAAGGTCCATCATACCTTCTAATAAAACCCCGATGTCTTCTACTTAATCTGGCATGATTGTACATTTTGATAAGGACAAGGTCCATAACTTGGAATTCTCTCGAACGTCTTTTCTTGTAGGCCCACTTCTTCATCTTCTTGGAGGCTTTCTCCAAGTAAGCCCGTGCCACATCGACTTGATCGTTCCAATCCTTCGTGAACTTGTACACGAGAGGACTAAGACCTTTATAACCTGTAGCAATTGTACTTGGCATCAAGGGTTGCTGACCCCTGACGATCTCGAATGGACTTGAACCATTGGACTCGCTCCTTTGCAGATTGTATGAGAATTGGGCTTCATCAATTAACTTTACCCAATTTCACTGGTTGGCACTCCTATAATGCCTCAAATAGAGTTCCAGAAGAGCATTCACCCTCTTAGTTTGTTCATCACTTTAGGGGTGAAAACTGGTGGAGAAGTTGAGCTCAGAATCCATAAGCTTGAACAAGTCCATCCAGAAGCATCCTTTAAAGCAAGTGTCTCGATCACTCACTATTGAACAAGGCAAGCCCTAACACTTGACCACGTGTCAAAAGAATAATTAGGTTGCCTGCTCGGTGGAACATTCCTTGGGTGTTGGAATGAAGGTAGCATATTTAGAGTATCGATCAACCACCACAATGACCCAATTAAAGCCTTCACTCGTGGGTAGACCCACGATGAAGTTTATACAGATACTCTCCTAGGGATGCTCAAGAATAGGGAGAGGTTGCAACAGTCCTAATGGTGCTACTTGCTCTATCTTGTTTTGCTGGCCCACAAGACAAGTCTTCACATAAGCCTTAACATCATCCTTTAACGGAGGCCAATAGTAGGAATTGTTTACTAGCGCCAGTGTGCAATGCAAGCCAGGATGGCCAGTCCACATACTATCGTGACATTCCTTCAACACTTCCCACTAAAGGTTGTCTGATGAATCCCTAATTTATTATATATTTTTATATCTTTTTTGATGATTTTATTATAATTATAGGGCTTCATTTAAATATTTATCTAAATCTTGTATGAAAATAAATTAAATTAAATAAGTGATAAAAGGGCCAAAATGTATATTGTTTTATAATTTCTCTTTATTAAACTGATCCACTTGAAATAAAGATATTTTTTGCTTTGCTTTCAAGAATATTTTAAAAGGAGTTTGTAGGCTAAGGCTGAAGACAAAGATAAAGGCACATGAGAGGCATCATCTTTCATTAATGATATATTGGAAAACTTCCAAAATTACAACTTTTATTAATTAAAAGGGTGATATAATATATCTAATTAGATTATATCTACTTAAAAGATTACATTATATAATGGAAGTACTCAAGAAGCTATCTTTTTGGAGTAATCAAGCCATTTGAGGATCACAACTTATTTTATATATCTGAAGATCAATTCAAATCAACAAATCATCCAATCATTAAGCAAGGGAAAACACTATTTATAAAGAAATTGTAAGAGATATTGGAGAAGAGATAGAGAATCCAAAATAAAATATGAAAGAAGATATCATCATCCATATCTACAAATATCAATAGAATGTCTCTCAGATCTATAAAAGGAGCCCTCCAAGAGCTATTTGAAGACAGACCTCAATCATTCAGGCACCTCGTTTCTTCTTGCTCTACCTCACTCTTTATTTTCTATTATCAATATGGTGTATTTTAACCATATGAGTGGCTAATTTTCTTTGATTCTTGAGGAAAGATGTAGTTGCTTGAGTCCCAATTTCATTATTTAGGAGTTGTATTTTTAAGAGATTTAATCTTTTCATATTTAAATTTGTATATTTCCTAGTTCTAAGATTTCAACTTTTCGTATAAAGTTTTTCGTTAATTTGTGGATTCATATTATAATTATTATTTGAGTTTTTAATTTTATACAATTTGTTGCCTCACATGATTGTCTCTTATTCCTTATTTATGTTTATAATTAGGGTTTTATAGTTAATCATGATTCTAGGGTTCTCGTTTGATTACCTATTTTAAAAGGCCAAATTATGTTTATAAATTGGATTCACATGCTAAGTGGTTGTTAAATAAATAATTAATTAATATGTATATGCTAGGATTTATGTATATGCTAGGATTCTAGGTATGAGTATTGATAATTATTATGACCTATGATGTTTATCTAGGGTTTATATTTTAACTTAGCACTCTTTATACACTCCACCTATCTTTTTGGACCATGATAACCACGCATCGATCCTTGGGAAGCTTCATCATATTAGTAAGTTTTCACTCCTCCGTTTATAAATTTCATTTTTTCCTCATATTTTTCCTTTAATTCAGTTTAATCAATATTCTTTTCTACTCTTTACTCTCAAATCACCTGCTTAATTAAGAATTTTTATAAAGCCAACTTGACTCTGAGGAAAATGACCTAGGCTAACCACTAGTACTACAGTAGGGTTAATTTAGTTAATTAATTTGAAGTACTCACAACAAGTGTGATCATTGTCATAAGAGGGTACGAAGATGCGTTTGCCTTTTGTGAGGAGCAAGCCATCCTCAACCCAGAATCTTTGAGTCTTGCCTTCCTCGACGATATCAATGATGGATTGGGCTATTTTGTCATGTTTTAGCCCTTCCTTGATGCGCTCCCTTAAGTTGCTCTGAGGACGGCATAAACTGGCAAGCATGCACTTGCTACTTAAGGCGTCGGCTACTAAGTTAGCCTTACCCAGCTCGTACTCCATGTTGTACATAAACTCTGCAAAGAAATCCTGCCATAGGGCTTGTCTGGGAGTAAATTTCTTTTGAGACTGTAAGTAGCCAGTGGCTTCGTTGTTTGATTTTATCACGTAGTTGCTCTCGAGCAAGTAGTGTCTCTATATTTGAAGACAATGGACTATAGTGATTATCTCTTTTTCTTGTACTGTGTACTACCTCTCTGTATTATAGCATGTTTGGAAATAGTTTTTGAAAAGTGATTTTATGCAATCCGAGGTAAGTATGTGAGAGGAGTTTTGTCTCGACTTACGTGAAAATGCTTCTACAAGCACTTTTAAAGGGCATCCAAACATAGGCAATAAGGTTTCCTTCTTGCATTAAGACTTCACCAATAGTGAAGTTGGAAGTATCGATGTGTAGTTTAAATGATTTGTTGAGATCAAGAAGGGCCAATATGGGTTCTTCAATGACAGCCTTCTTTAGAGCTTCAAACGCATATTGGCGTGCAAGACTCTAGCCCCATACTTGCCTTTTCTTCAACAAATTAGTGAGTGGAGCGATAATAGTAGAATAACCTTAGATTAACCGTTAATAATATTTCACCAAGCCAAGAAACAATCTTAACTCGGTGACCTTCATGGGTAGCTCCCACTCGAGAATGGCCTTTACCTTAGTCGAATTCATGCGAAGCTTGCCCCTGCCAATGATATATTCAAAGAATGATATCTCTTCTTGGACAAAGGAACAATTTTCGTTTTTGACGTAGAGTTTGTTGTCCCTCAATGTGAAGAACACTTGTCGCAAGTGTATTACATGCTCCTCTAAGGTCTTGCTATAGATGATAATGTCATCGAGGGAAAACTATCATAAATGATCAAGGTAAGGTGCAAGTACCCTGTTCATGATAGTGCAAAATGTGGCATGTGCGTTAGTAAGGCCAAAGTGCATGATAAGGAACTTGTACGATTCATAGCGCGTAACACATGCCGTCTTTGGCTTATCCCCTTTGGTTATAATGACTTGATAGTGTCCACTCCTCAAATCAAACTTCGTGAAGTACCATGCGTCTCCGAGTTGATCAAATAGATCATCAATATGAGGAATGAGATACTTGTTTTTTATAGTGATCTTGTTTAGCGTTCGATAATGCATAGACGAAGTGAGCCATCATGCTTCTTTTGGAAGAGAACCAACGCACTATAAGGTGACTTAGAGGGATGAATGATCCGGCATCGAGCAGCTCCTTCAATTGTCTCAGTAGCTTTTCCAACTCCGAAGATGCCATGAGGTAGGGAGTGAACGTGGATGGTTTAGACCCTAGTTCCAACGTAATTGCGTGGTCGACCTCTCTCTTTGGAGGAAGATTCTTCGACAACTCGATTGGCATGATGTCTTTGAATTCGTCAAGCACATCCTCAACTGCCTCAGGTACGTGAGCATCCTTGACCACTTCCTCCATCTTGAGGGTGGCCAAATAGGTGATCTCCTGCTTCTTGAGACCTTTAGAGAACTTAAGGGCAAAGATTATGTGCCCCTCATCAAATTGGTGTTTCACCGAAACATAGTATTGACATTTCCCCTCTCTGATATACATGGTGTCGAAGTTGGACTCGAGGGTGATTTTGGCCTTGTTAATGAAGTCTATGCTGAGATAAAACTTCTTGTCATCCAAAAGAGCGACAATAATGTTGGCCTTTCTTTTCCATTGCTTGATTTGGATGGGAGTGTCTCGAACAATTCTGTAGATAAGGAGTCTTCCTGCATTCACCCCTTTCACATAACCTTTCTCCTTAGTACAAGGAAGGGTTATTTCTCCCACTATCTCCTTAGCCATGTAAACAAAGTCGACTCCCATGTCTATCATGGCTGGTAAGGGTTGGTTATTGATGTGAACCTTCACATATACTCGTCCTCGTTGAGGCTTCTCGTTCCTCATCTTTAGGGCACTTATACATGTTATGGAGGCAAATTGTGACTCTTCCTTCTTCTCATTCTCTATTATGATGGAAGCAAGCTTTGCCTTCTTCCAGCATTCAAAGATTAGGTGTGGATCGTTGCAAAGGAAGCATGAGCTTTCCGTGGAGGGTCTTCTTTCTTGTCTTTGCCCTTGTCGTGGAAGTGACTCGGTTTTTTCCTTCTTAGGGGTGTGTCCTCGCTCTCCCCCACCTTTGCCGTTGTGGCTTCCCTTCTTAAATGGTCCCATGGATGACTCCTTCTTGCATTCGACCAGGGACTCTATGGTAGCAACAGGGGATGCCGGATCTTGGATGCCTCACCTCTTATGTTCTGTTTTAGTCCAGCCGCACAATCTGTCTAAGAAGGTGAAGAGGGCATCTTTCTCACTCATGTTGGAAATCTCTAGGAGTAACTCTTGCTATTCCTATACGTACTCCTGAAGATGTCCCTCTTTGTGTTGGAGGTGATGAAGTTTGGCCCTAGCTTCATCCTCCGCATCCTCAGGATAAAACTTTTTCTTGAGTCCTCCCTTGAACTCATCCGTATTTGGATGGGGTCGGATCCTCTCTTGACACCATCACACCTACGACACCAGCACACGAGAGCAATATCTTTAAGGAAGAGAGATGCGTAACTTACCTTATGAATCTCCTCCGTAATGCCCATTGCTCTAAAATATGCTTCAAGTCCTTAAATGAAATTATCAATTTCCCTCTCATTCTTTGCCCCACCAAACAAGGAAGGTTTGGAAACATTTTCCTTTGAAGGGGAAGGCGCTTGGCTCCTGTGTTGGCACTGTGGCCACGGCCATTCTTGGCTCGGCTTCGATAATGCAACTCTGGAAGGAGTCAATAGTTGGGCAATAGATCCTTTTGGATTTGGAGAACCTGTGATGCTGGGTTGGGCTTTGGTGAACCCACTGGTGGCTCATCTAGTTGAAGTATCGGGCCCCTTTTTCTTTCGTTGCCTAGGTTACTCCTTTGGAATACCCTTATAGGTTATAATTGAAAAGTAACAAAGTGAGTGTATCAAAAAAAAAAAAAAGTAACAAAGTGAAGCAATGGCTGGCAATATTGTCAGATTGAGTATACAGTCATCTATCCATCATCCTGCTGCATTACGACACTGCTCACGTTATGCGGCTTCAATGCGCTCCTTCTCGGCACGACCATTCAGCTTTCATGCACTTGGAGGCTTCTCACCCCACAACGTCAGAGCAGAATGGTTATGAACTGGTTGATCGGTAAATTATATATTATTCATGTGTTTGTGTGCGCAGAGGGAAGGAGGGATGGTGTGGTGCGCGTGGAGGAGACTTTGGAGCGGCGGTAAGAGTGAGGAATGATGTGATGGATGGCATTGTTCTAGAAGAGAAGATGGCTGCTTCTGCGAATGAGCCCTCAATCAGGAGAGAGAGGCGGATTCCTCAAATCAATCAATCAGTCAGTGGATTAATTAATTAATTCAAATGGATGACAGAAAATAAAGAAAGGGCGCAATCATGGAGGAGGGGAGAGAGAGAAAGAGATTCATGGGCGGATGATTCTGTGATATGGGCAGTTAGTTAGAGTGCTTCTAGAAGCTATCATGCTGTCCCCATTTCACGACGTGGCCCCCACCTCTTTTTGTTCCTATTCTCGCCCCACCACCCGCACATCCATCCATTCACTTCATTTACGCCATTCATATGATATGCCTGCTATTCTCCCACAATGCCACGATTACAACTGCTTTATACCGGAGAGAATGTTTCATTAAGTGCCATTCATAAGTCACCGCTATAGCTTTTTTTTTTTTTTT
>QFDD01001778.1:0-20625 GCA_006871305.1 Vachellia collinsii | reverse complement strand
AAAAAAAATGTCAATTGAGTAAATAATATATATTGATAATTTTTAAAAATATTTTATTTTTATTTTAAAATAGTGTTAAAAAATCACATGACCTCATATAACTAAATATAATGTATACCTACAAAAAATAAGTAATTAATATAAAAAATAATTATAATTTTATTGGTAAATATTTATAATATATTTTCCGTTTTTACTATATGAGTTTTAACTATAAATTGTCATTATGATTCATATTATGTTTTAAGATTGTATCAAAAGTTATATAACATGATATAAATATATTGTTTAGACCAAGAGTGCGATTATATTTAATAGTTTTGGAAACGGTTATTTTGGTGGAGGTTTGAAAGAGTATGAAGATAACATATTATTTAATATATCATACATGTCATTTTATATGTCAATTAACATTTGGCAAATTTTATTTTATTAAAGTGACTTTAAAAAGCCAGTCTGAAACTATAATACTACATCAAATCCTAGTGTGTTTATAAAGGGCTTCGTTGTTTGCATGGTCACGGGAATTTAATTCAAACAATGGAATGGCAGCTGCATTATCATTCCTACTTGTCACTCCACAATAAATCCAAACTAAGACATGTTTTTATCTTAGGTTCAGGGTGTAATTTTCGTAACGAAGTTTTCTATCATAAGTATTTAGAACAATTAAGTTTAAAAATGTACAAAAATAGATACAATTTTTTCAAAAAGGGAGCAATGTTAGCAATTTATTAACCCTAATGTCCGTTATAAAACTAGAGGGAGAGCAAATGGATCCCACAGAAAAAAAAGGGACAGATTTTTAGACTAACTTAACGGAATCGCTACAATAGTTATCTTTTAAAATATTGTGTTTATTGCTGCACCCTTCAAAATATAATTGTGACAAACGTTCATGGTGAAAACTTTTACTGTTAAAATTCCACCTTAACCCTTTTATCTACTTAACAATAAAAAGCAAGGTATATGGATGCCCATATTATATTGGATAGGGAGAGTAAATACTAGGCCAAAAGTATGTTGCTACTGAAAGTCTCGATATAGCAACGAAAAAAAAATGGTTGCTGAAAATCTTGCCTTCAACGGCGACTAAAAAAAATTATTATTGAAAGTATGGCCTTCAGCGATGATGAAAACGCTGAAAGGCTTGCTTTTAGCGGTGATTAAAAAGGTCACCACTAAAAGTCTGGCAATCACCGCATAAAGTGTAACTTTCAATGGAACCTTTGTGGGGTAAACTTTTAGTGGTAATTTTTTTGTTACCATTGAAAGTATTTTTTTTAATAGTTGTAGAATTACACAAATAGGAGTCCACTTTTACAATTTAGATTCAACTTCTTTGTAGTACTGAGAATACGGGTTAGCTCGTGACGAGTTCGAGCTTAAACAGGTCGACCGTTGAAGTTCGTTAACCAAAAAGAGCACCATCTTCAAAGCCTCGCCTGTGAGAGATGGGCTGAGGACTGGCCCGCGGGCTTGCCGTCCTTTAACTTCACACACTTACTATCCTTATAAAAGCTAGAAATCACAACAAATTGAACGCAGGACCAATGTGAAATGATTAAACTTAAATTTACAAGAAAATAAATCGCTCATATTCACTTCTTAACCTCCCTTTTCAGTTGCACCTAGTGATTCTGAGCGTTGCCTCTCTTTCTCAGTTGCACGATATGGTCCTCCAAAATAGATCCCAGCGATAGCCTCCATTCCGGTTAGCCTTCCACATTTCTTGTCGTGGTGTGTCGTCCTGGGAAACAAATGCACTAGTGACCCATCCTCTTAGAAAAGCTTAGAAGGAAAGTTGGAGAGGAAGGGAGGAAGGAGCATTGTCGTTGTCGCTGTTGCTGACATTGAGATGTAACAGTTGGAGCAAGAGAAAAGAGTGAGATGTGGAGATGGAGGAGCATGAGGAGGAGGAGGAGGCCGACAATTGGCTAAGTAAGGGCTGCTGTGCTGCAAGAAGAACAGTTCAAAAACCCAAACCAGACCGGTTGGTCCAATTGGTGAATTGGTTCATGGTCTGATTTGGGTCGATGGTGACTTGGTGAGCAGGTTGACTTGGATCAACCCAGTCAACTCGCTATTTGTAACACCTTCCTTTTCTAGCTTTATCATATACTAGAAACCTTAACCAAACCACTTGAGACTATTACACAAACTAGAATTAGTCATCCAAATGAATTTCAAAATTTCTCACCCGAGTTACTATTCACTTGATAACTTGCAAATTTTGGCCAACTTTGAAAATTCATGACTAATTCTAAAAAATTCAAAATCCAGTGGTTCAAGTCTTTAAATAAAACTTATTCAAGCCCTACAAGGAAAAAAAATACTCATTTGACGAGTGTCTTGCTCAATCAACACAGTTCATTACGTGAATATTCACTGTTCATTTGGTCATTTTTCAATTTTTCCCTTAACTTTGGGAAATCGTAACTTTATGCATACACATCAAAATTTAGCAAAATTTGACTCATTTTAAAGCTTGGGATGTACAATAGTTTTCTGGAAAATTTCAAGTCATTTGAACTTGGTTTGCCCTATTTCCTCACTAGCTCAAGTTGGACCTTTAACAAGGATGTTAGACCCTTTTCCTTATTTCTAGCATGATTTGTTCCTCTCTTTTCATGCATAGAACATCATAACATGATTATGTAGCATGCTTGGAATTTATATACAACTCATATCATATACTTGATATTGTAGGAGTTTAACATACATTCATCCAAAAGTTAACATAGGCAAAATACAAAGACGTGCATCAACATGTACAAGTTTTCTACAATATTTTGGAGCCACCCACCTAATCTTGAACTTCTTTGCCTTTGCCCTTTGAACTTTGGCCTAGGGTGAGTCATTGGAAAGAATGAGATTGCAAAGAAATCCTAGTAGCAAATAATTCTAACTAACACATCAACATACATGATTGAAAATATGTAACATTAATATTCTATGAAAACATTAACAAAACCTTACTTCCTCACATTAAATTTATTGCACAAGGCCAAGGCACATCAAGTTTTGCATAGCTAAAACCATGCACAAGTAAGGGCTTACATGTTATAGGGCTACAACCCACATCAATCATGGCTAGACAACATACACAACAATCAATAGCAATGTAAATGTAAAAGTTAGAGAATTTGCTACATTGCTAACTTGACTTTCCAATTGACTTAGTAGCTTCCCACTTGCAGTTTGTCAACTTTTCCTTGTAATTCACAATCCTACACAATTCATAGTGCTTTTGGAATTAATCACAAGCCATTTCCAAATCATTATAACACTTAAAAATCCCCAAGACTTAATCTTGACAACTTAAGGTTTCCAACCTTCTAACTTTGCCAAAATTGATTCCAATGCTTTCAAAATTATTTTCTCACTTCAAACCTACACAATTTTGCCTTCTAAATCCATTGGAAGCATCAAAAATGACAAAATCACACTCCTTCACACGAAATCCCTGCAGACCGAAATGTCACAGAAAATTTGCAAACATGTGATTTTCAACTTCTACCTTCATATGCATGCATAATCCTGTTCCTAGACAATTTTCCCATGATTATTTGGAATCAAAACCACCCTTTCCATGTAGACCAATTTCGTGCAGCCCCTCATTATTAGTAACTTTGTGCCAAAATTTTATACACAACTCAAACAAGCACAAAACAACTACCAATCAACTCTAAATCATGCATAGAGTTGATTCTTAACATCTATTTCATCTAAATCCCACTCTTTCTCATTTTCCTTTCTCAAAACCTAAACTTTATCATCTTCATAACAGCCCTACAACCACTTTTGGAGAAAAATAAATTGATAGAATTGGAGAGAAGAGCCTAAGGATCAAGAATATAGAAGATTTCAAGCTTGGAACATGGATTTACCTTGAGATTTGGCTTGAAACTTGCTCTCCTTGCTTCCTCTTTGCTCTCCACAGTTTTCCTCTCTATTTTGGTGTCTTGCACGAAAATATGGAGGTGGAGGTGGTCTTGAAAGATCCTAAATGAAGATAAGCACATGTCATAAAACTTGTGGGGCCCAATTCTACTGACAAAGCAACTTTACATTGATAAAGCAACTTTATTCTGATAAATTATACCACATGCTCATAATATCCTCATTTCATTTTCATCTTTACATAAGAAGAGCACAAGTGGTAAGATATGGATCACTCTTCTTACTTTACAAAACTTTGAGTTTCCATAAAGTTATTTTACGGCACCGGAAATATTTTTTAGGAATTCCCTGATCACTTGACTGATTTAGGGTCATTAAAAATTTCCAAAATTCATTTGATACTCTCATGATTTTTCTCTCCTCAATTTACTTTCTAGAATGCCTTTAATTAATTTTTGAAGAAAACCCTAATTCGGGATTTTTCCGAGCCTTTTTCTTTTCGATTCAAGGAACTGTTCCTGACTTTCTCTTAGAAACAATTTTATAAATTACTAGAATTTCCAAGCTATTTTTCCACCTTCTGAAATCAGATATTTGAGGCCTTTGGATACTTTAAACAATTATATTTGACTTATTATTTATTAAATAGTCAAATATTAAATAACCTTTAAAATTCCCATAAAGGTTATTTTTGTCATTTTAACTTAAACCATGCCTCAATTACTGATCAGTGAATTTTTCTCTATCTTTTGGGGCTCTGTGAAATTTTCTGATATTTTAGTCAAACTTTGATCAAAATATCCTTTGACTTTTCAAATTTACCAAAATGACCATTTTACCCTTACTTTTTCTACATTTTGGAAAATGACATTTTTACGCCTCTTTTTCTTTCTACTTCCACATTTACTCTTTCCTTTCACTCTCTAGACATTTAATTCCTCTGTAGCTATTTGTTTAGCTTCATTTTCAATTATAGAAAATTGAGGATATTACACTATTGACCCAGTAAACTCGAGTCTAGTCAACCCCCTATTGACCTGATCAACAAGCTTAAAACCCAAGTTGACCGGGTTATATTTTTTTAATTTTTTTGTCCAATATATATATATTAATTAACTTTATTCTTAAATGTTTGTTTCCTATGATTTTTTTGGAAATTACATTAAGGTTCCAAGCAAGAAAATTAACATTAGAAAGGTCCTAAAAGGTTGTTGATAACAAGTAAAAGAGCATCATTGACAAGTGGAGGAGCTACCATTAGAAACCTTTGAGACTTTTATGATATTATTAATTTTCTTGTGTGGAACCTTAATGCAATTTCCCATTTTTTTTGTTTAATGTTTTTTTTTCAGTGACAAAGGAAAGAACTAGACGACGTTTCTTACTTTCCTTTTTTTTTTTTTAGCGACAAACATGGTTTTTTTTAATGATTCATTCTTAGCATTTTATGGTTGATGAATGAATTTTAATGATTTTTTTTATTATGAATGATTATTAATTACTGTAACTAAAGGATTTTAACTGGTAAAGATGAATATTTTGAAGTTAAGCATTATTAAAAGTGTTATATTTTAATATTGTCAACTAAATATTATTATTTTAATATAGTTGGTTTGACCCATTAACCCTTGACCCATTGCCTCAATCGGTTCAGTGTTCAGTCTGGTTTTTTTAATCTTGGCTAGAAGAAAACCATAGTTCATAGCATAGCTGTATCAAAAAGAAAGGTGGTAGTGTCATTAAAAAAAGATGAGAGTAGGTGAGTGTAACTAATGACATTGAATATATTTGCGATGATGTTGACTGTGTAGCCATAGCTTCCTAGCTACTTGTGCCAAGCCTTGTACTTGACCTTATTTTGGAGCATTTATTATTTATCGTAATAGCATAAATGTTTAAAAATATATATATATTTGATGGGCTTAAATAGGCGTACTCTTGGCCCTGCAGGGCTGACCCTTTTAAGTCCGCAACCCATTAGGGTTGGCTCTTTTAGACCCATTTTCTTTTGAGAGTTTAAAATCACAAATCCAGCTTTTCAATTAAACGAGCTTAATCAAGCCGATCCTATGGGCTCGCCCATTTTTCTGACTCTACTTCTTTGAAATCAATTTGTTTTGGGTGAATTATACAGTTTAAAATTTTGCAGATCTTTAAGAGAGAGATATGGTTACTATCATCCCCACTAGGGTGCAAACGATATGGGAGGCTTGGAATGCTCGAGGTGCTATCCTTTTAAGCTTCTTCGTACAAATGTTTCTAGTCTTATTCGCTCCATTAAGAAAACGCTCAGATAGCATGCTAGTGGAATTTTCCATTTGGTCTGCTTACTTGCTTGCTGATTGGGCAGCCAATTTTAGTCTTGGACTTATTTCTTCCAATAATGATAATAATGATGATGCTGCTAAGGATAACCTAGTGGCATTGTGGGCCCCATTTCTGTTGTTACACTTTGGAGGCCCTGACACTATAACCGCCTTCACTTTGGAGGACAACCAGTTGTGGGTGAGACAAATTCCTGGATTTTTCTTTAAGTTTGTGGCATTGGCTTATGTGTTTGTTGTAACTCTTCCACAAAACTCATTGTGGGCTCCAACACTCCTTATTTTTGTTGCTGGAATCATCAAATACTCTGAGAGGACTTGTGCTTTGTACGTTGCAAGTAACAAGATTTTAGGAGAACAATCGAAAGAGCCTATATTACCTAATGCGACTACAATACATGCTGAATTTGCTTATGACCCCATGCCACGAATAATAGATTTTGAAGAAGAATCCGAAAAGAGTACTATTGATATGAAGCCTCTTGGAAATGAACTAATGAAATATTGTAATGAAAAGCACTTTCAGAAGCTAGCTCATACACCACACATTGAAGCTCTTGAAGAAATAGAGATGCTATGTGAATCAATTTATGAAATGTATTACACTAAGGCTTCAATTTTACATAACAAGGTTGCATGCCTTGTGCGTTTTGGAGCATTTAGCTTATTGGTGGTTGCCTTGGGACTTTTCACTTCAATGGAAAAGAATGGTTCATACAAGTTTGGCAGAGCTGATGTTGGAATCACCTATGTATTGTTTTACGGCGCATTGTTCCTTGAAACAATCTCTCTCTTCAGACTCTTATTCTCTGAATGGATGGCTACCATTTCAACTGAATCTTCATATAATAATTCATACTTGGGTCATGTTATCAAATTTTATCAAGTCAAGATTCTCAGGCCTTTCCTTAATCTTCAAAGACCAAGATGGTCTACATCTAAGAAGACCCCTTACAACCATTTCAAAGAATTGTCAACTCCATTCTTATTTCGCAAATGGTGTGGTTCAATCTCAGGGCTTAATATGATCACAATTTGCCATGGCCAATGTCATTCCAAGAAGCAAGATTTGCTCTTCAAACTAGTGGAATCTCTACAAGGTGTTTTCGATCAAATTGCTCCTTATCTTGGTGCTAAAGAACTCAAGCTGTCAAAGTACAAAGTAAAAAGTGCATTCTTTTTAGACATGTGGCAGTTCATTTTTGCCGATCTAACCATGATGATACCAAACATGAGTGAGGAGTTGACGTTGGAACAAAGAATAAGTTTTGCACTAAATGAGAGAACTGTGCTAGGTCTAGTACACATAAACCATTTAGTGCATGATTTTCTCAAATCTAAGGGTCAACAAGGCATAGAGTATTCTTTTGATAGAATTCTCATATTGTTACATGTGACTACTGATCTTTGCTATGCTGATGATGAACACAATAATGTTGCTGATGATTGTGCTAATAAACGTCATTTTATCAAGCTTATTTCAAATTACATGCTTTACCTTCTACTCATGCAACCAAATATGATGTCGGAAGTACCAGGAATTGAACAGAACTGGTTCAGAGACACTTATGCTGATGCCATTAGATTCTTTAGAAAGGAGGGTCTAAACACAAGAGATCATGAAGGCATCGAGGAGGAGGTTCGAAAACGTCTTCACGCAAGAGTTGAAGAGACAAGACAAAATTCTTTGTTGTTCATTGCATCGCGGCTGGCAGAACACCTAAGCAATGAATTTTCACATGATAAATGGGAAGTTATAGGCATAATATGGGTTCAAATGTTGTCATTTGTAGCAGTCAAGTGTAGACCAAGTATACATGTTCAACAACTTACTAAAGGTGGAGGTCTTATTTAGCTTGTTTGGCTAGCCTCTTTACGCATGCAGTTACATAAATGAGGTTGATGTCATTCTATTATACCTAGAGAGACTGATGGGGGAAAATTGGATCGAGCATCTTTAGCAATTTAGATAATAATGAGTGTTTTCACGGTCAATTGTATTAACTGCTCTAAATATCTTGCAATACTATTTGTAAGGGCTGATTAATACCATTTAATCTTATGGTTTGATTGAATTTTGGATTTAATCATTATAGTTTCAAATTAGTTGTTTTGGTCCCTATAGTTTCACAAAGATTTATTCTAAATTTAACAAGGTGTGAAAACTCGAACTAGATGAGTCAACCCAGAAACTGGCGACTTAGCCTCCAATCTAATCTGAGTTGTCTCATGACCTTGAGGTTGGATCACCCTGGACTGACCCGGGGCAATCGAGTGACCAGCTGAGTTGGGTGGGTGGACCAAGCTACTTTTTACACAGGCCCACCATCACATATGTATTTGCTTATCTTCTTTTTAATAATTTTTTAAAAAAATGGATGAATTTTTTTAAAATTTTAAATTTGAAAGTTAAAAAAAATTAAAAACAAAGCCCCCATACAAATATTTTGAGATTTTGTTAGGATGAATATTTTGAAATTGTAAATAATGTTGTATAGTAGATAAGTTATAAGTATATGATTAGTTTGATAATTATTACTTTGTTAGTAATGGAATTTACTACTTAGTTTTTAAAATTTTCAATTTTAGATTGTGATTGTTTTAATGTTGTTGGAAATTGTGCATTGGACCAATCATTGTGTTTTGAGTATTTTGATTAATGAATCGTTTATTTTCATTATCATAATCTTTATATATTTGTTGTGATAATCTATCCCTGGATAAATTATAGTGATTATCCTAAATGTCTATGGTTGGTCATCTACGCGGGAGCAAAGATGAATTAAGGCTATTATGGCTTTGAAATGCATGGGCATACTAGACAAAGTTATAGGCACTTGTAAGAGTATAAAGTGCTGGACCAACCCGCTGTAAGATAGCTCTATGGATTTGTGTCATAAGCTTGTCTCACAAATGACTATGTCAATGTGTTCTTTGACTTGAGATCGTCATGGATTCCTACATGAGAGTCACTCATCTTTGACCTAGTCAAAAGTCTCTTTTTTACCGAGTGATGATAAAGGCTATGTTCGAGCTTAGTGGATTTCATGCAGATGAATGTAAATGGTCAAGATAGGATTTGTTCCTTACTTTAATAGAGAGATATTGTTGGAACCATTGATGGGTGAGTCTGAGAAATATATGGTCATACTGTAATGGAAAGGTAGTTCCATCTCAGACTACTTAAGGATTGAGAAATGAATGGTTAGGAATATGAGGATGACAACCTCCATGCCTCATCCTTGACCGCAATATCATATGACAAAAGGGACGTAATGTAGTTGTATGATATGTTGTATTGGTTTACAAATCCTTATACGAGTTGGATAGTCATAATGTCTTGCTAGAGGTTACTTACGACTTGTGGGCTACTATAGTCACTAGCCCTGCCAACTTCATATAGGCCTATAGAGTCGCAAACAAAATGGCCCAATACGAGCTAAAATATCTAGATTCATTGAATCAATATTCAATCAATATTCTTGGGAGGATAAATATATATATATATTAAACTTCGATTATATGTATTATACATATTTTCGTGTATATATATATGTATATATATTGCATATATTGATATCTATATACATTATATATATATGGCAAAGATATAATATTTCAAATTTTTTTAAAAGATATATCTTGGATTTAATTTATAAAGATAGATTAAATATTAGATTCATTTTAAAAGATAGAATAAATCTTCAATTTAATTTATAGAGAAAAATTAAATCTTGATTTAAAAGATAAGATCTTTGATAAAAATTTATAAAGATATGTTAAATCTTGATCTACCTTGATATTATATCTTATTTAATTTATGGAGATAAATTAAAAATTATCCTCATTTGACTCCTTATCCAAATTAAATAAATTGGTTAAATTATATATGTTGGACAGATATAGATAAAACCATCTTTATTTAATTTCTTTGATTTAAAGTTTCTGATAAGATTTGAATTTTAAAATAAATAAAAGATAGATTTCAAAATTCAAAAGGTTAAGCTCTAAATGTCTATAAATAGATTATCAGAGCTTTCCATTCAAACACATCTATGAATTCAAAAATCAAAAACTTGAGAGAGAAACCAAAAGTGAGAAGGAGATCCAATAATCGGACATAAAGGCGCTAGCATATGTTCATGTTGAAAAAGCCATTTGTGTGGATACCAGTAGAGGAAGATGATTGTAGCTGTTGGCTTCTTGAAATCAAACAAAAAGACAAAAGAAGACCCTTCAAGAAAGGTATACTTCTTGACTACACGATTTAAAAACCTTCAACACAACCTAGGAAGGAATTGGAAAATTTTTTATCTTCCGTTGTACCCACCAATCCCAACAAATGTGTGATGAGATTTATTTTTTAATTTTTTTATTCCTCATCGAGGTCTAACCCCCGGTTTGACTCTGATCTGACTCACTGACCCTTGACCCATGACCTTGTCTGATTCAGTTACCAGTCTGAGTTCCTATACCTTAACATTTAACAAATGATTCCTACACTTTTAATGAGTCTTGATTTTAGTCTTTGTACTTAAATTCAAACCAAGTCTTTATGAAATTATAAGGATTAAAACTAACAATTCAAAACTACAAAGATCAAAATCAAAATTTGGTTAAACTCTAAAGATCAACAGTGATATTAACCCTATTTGTAATGTCACATTAGTTTATTTTCCTCATATTCCTCATATTTATTGCACACATAACATACTTTTTTTTAAATTTTCACTTGCTTTAAAATATGATTACTCTGTTGACAAGATAAACTCAATTTCTATTGTTTATATACCTTTTCTCCCTGAATCTTCAATGTCAATCAATTTATATTTATTTCTTAAGGTTTTTTTAGGCCTTTTGACTTTGTATTTATGATTATTTTAGTTTTTGGTGTTCAATTCTAACAAATATTCGGGCCAAACATTGAAATACCAATAGGGGTGTCTTGATATGCAAGCACATCTATGCCTTTACTACGTCTAATTCATCTTTTTATGAACTTACAAGTAATTATTTTTAACTCCTCCGGTCAAATAAAAAAGGTCGATCGTACATTTTAGTCACATTGATTGTTTTGATTTGAGTGACGAGGAAAAACGGGTAATTGTAGTTTTAATTTTAGGGTAGGTGCTGCTGTATTAGACAAAATTCTTAATTTTAATTTTAGGGTGGGTGAGAGAGATAGATATTTAGTATTAATTTTAAATGTAATTTAGTACATGACGCTGAAAAGTCATGATTCATTAGATTTATGAGGGATGTGGTAATTCCTACAATATAGGGTCAAAAAGCTAAAATAAATTATTTTAGCCCTTGTAAAAAAAGAAAATGGGTTCTTGAACTCACTTTATGCCCATGTCATGTAGAGGCACTACAGAAGAAAAAAATCGTAAAATTCGATCCAATTTATCTTAATCGTTTTGCTAACATGTTGGTTAACCATATTTTGAAACACGGAAAAAAATCATTGGCTTAATCAAATTATCTATTGAGTCATGAAAAACATTCAACGAAAGACATAAACAAATCCACTGTCTAATTTACCTCAATTTACCTCAAGCAATATGTGGAATAACTCTTGATATAGCATTAAAAGAAAAATGTGTAGGCAAATCAACTCATCAAGTCCCATTGAAATAGAATCCACATAAGGAAAAAAAACTTGCCATTCGTTGGTTATTAGAGGCATCCCGAAAACTTCCGAATTAAAATATGGCTTTCAAATTAAGTTCTGAATTTGTGGATGCTGCCAAGGGGAGTGGCGATGCCATACATAAAAAGGAAGAGACTCATAATGACAGAGGCAAATAGAGATTTTGCACATTGTAATTAATCCAAGTACAGATCCTTGTTCGGGTCAGTTATTCTCAACACCTATCTCCCTACACACTGTTGCTGGAACAAGAAGACCCAATCAACGTCAAGTTCTCTGAAGACAGTGATGAATAGTTGCCTAAACGGTGGCCTCCTCTCTCCCCACGTGTTGCTCCCTCTAATCCTCGTTGACTTATAGCTTAGGTCTCAGTTATCATTTCCAAATGATGGCAATCATTTGTACTGTATGTAATTTCATGTGCTGTGTTAGCATTTTGAAAATGGAATTAAATGACATTAGGAATTTAACTGACAAACCATTGGATATTTTTAATTTTGCGATTTCCTACTTTAGTTTTGTGATTGTGTATTTATCTTTAAGAAATTCCAAAATTTGATTTAAGAACTTCTTGACACTTGAAAAAAAAAAATCACACAGAACTCCCATGTGTCTAACCACTGCCCACTTTAGTTTCGCAATTTCTTATTTTAGTTTAATGAATGAAAACTTTATTACAGAGAAATGAGAATGCCTTGTATTTAGTAAATTCATAAAGGTAAATTAAGAACCCTCCCACCTTAGGAAAAATTCGAGTCCGGTGTCAAGGTTTTCAACTTGAGTATAACGAATGACAACTTTATTGTAGTGAATGTCTAATAGTGTTGAGTAAATTAAAGAAAAAATTAAGAACCCTCCCACCTTAGAGTGTGCTTCGTTGGAGGGATGAGGAAAGAAGGAAAGGGAAAATGTTATCTTCCCCTTATTTGATTTAAAATTTTGAAGGAGATGGGAGCATAAATCTCCCCTCCCATCATATACCCTATTTTGACTCCCTTCTAAATTGGAATTTTTTTAAGCTAAAATTTGACCACTTTATCCTCACAAATTTTATGTTATTCCATTAATACCCATAAGAAAAATGTTACTATAAAATTATTAATAAATAAAAATATACTATTATAAATAAAAAATATTAATTTAAAATTAATTATAAATAAAAAATTATATTATTATAATTAAAAATATATTATTATAAATATAAATAAAATATATTTTTATAAATAATAAATATATTGTTAAAATTTAATTAGAAATAAAAATTATATTCTTATAATTTAACAATATATTATTATAAAATTAATAATATATGATTATGAATAAAAATACTATTATTATTATAAAGTATATTATTATAAAATAATTTAAAATGAGAATATATGATCATAAATAAAAAATAATAATCCCATTTTAAAAATATTGTATCATATTTGTTATAAGTAAAAATAGAATTACATTAATTATAAATTTATATAACATAATTAAAAAATATAAACTAATATGGATAAGTAAAATAGTATATTAATATCACTTCTTCCATTCCCTTCCCTTCTTAACCAAACAAGATATCATTAAAAATACCCTCCCTCACCTCCCTTTCAATTAAATCAAATAAGATGATCCCTTTCTTATCCTCCCTCTCTTCAAACCAAACAACCCTTAAAAAAATTTGGAATCCCATGTCAAGAAATATTTCCAACTTCAGAATAACGAATTCCAAATTTATTATAGTAAATGACCAATAATGTTTAGTAAATTCACAAAAGCAAGTTAACAACATTCCCCTGTGTTTCTTTACCCTTCCTTCTCTTCAAACCAAGCACATCCTTAGAAAAAAGTGGAATCCCCTCTCAAAAAATATTTCCAACTTCAATATAGTGAATATCTAATAGTGTTTGGTAAATTCACAAAAACCAAGTTAACAACAACCTTCCCATCATTGGAGAAAATTGAAGTTCCATGTCAAGGAATATTTCCAACTTCAATAAAAACAACTTCATTGTATTGAATATCAAGTAGTGTTTAGTAAATTCATAAAAACAAATTAAGAAACCTCCCACCCATAGGAAAAATTGGAATCCCTTGTCAAGAAACACTTCCAACTTCAAAATAACAAATGTCAACTTCATTATAGTGAATGCTCAATAAGAATAAGGTTTGGCAAATTTACAAAATGATCTTTCCATTTGACTCTTGTGTTGCTTTTCCTATTAACTTGGGTGTTCTGGCCCCTTCCTATATTGCTAAACCAATATAATAAATAGTGAATTCCGACCTAACAATTCACCACACCTTAACTTGCTTCTATTTATTGACTAAGTTTAATTTCTGTCCGTGCTTACTTGCTCTATTGAATTTTCAAACTTTCTTCGCACACCAACATTCATATGAGGATTTGTAAACCAATACAAATTATCATACAACTACATAACGTTCCTTTTGTCACATGATATTTCGATCAAGGATGAGGCATGGAGATTGTCATCCTCATATTCCTGACTATTGCTTTCTCGATCCCTGAGTAGTCTGATTAGAGAGATAGAACCACCTTTCCATCATAGTATGGCAATACATTTCTCAGACTCACTCATCTAGGGGCCCAGCTATATCTCTCTACTAATGTGAGGGATAAATCCTATCTTGACCATTCACATTCATCTGCATGGAATCTACTTAGCGACTTTCATGTAGGAGTCCATGATGATCTCATGTAGGGCACATTGAGGTAGTTGTTTGTGAGACAAGCTCATGACACGAATCCATTGAGCTATCTCACAGCTCGTCAGTCCAACATCTTGTACTCTTACAAGTGCATATGACTTTGACAAATATCTCCATACATTTTAAAATCATAATGGCCTTATTTCATCTTTGCTTCCGCACAGATGATCGGCCATGTACATTTAGGATAATCTCTATGATTTATCCAAGGATATATTATCACAAACGTACAAAGATTATGATAATGTAATTGAACGATTCATTAATTAAAATATTCAGAACACAATGATTGGCCCAATGGCACAATTTCCAACACACAGTCCATCCAACACACTTTTACATTTTTTCTTCGCCATCCATGCCCTGTTCATGGATCATTCGTTCAACTTCCAGCTGTCAAACGCTACAAACCAAAGAAAAAGAACGTTGTTCATTAAAGATGTAAAAGGAAGAAGAAGTATATTTATGACTCCCAGCAAAATTAAAAAGAACAAAATAAGACTTTCAGCAAAATTAAACAAAGGACTGCACTGTAAAAATCAATTAATCAAAGCAAGACTCTCAGCAATAAAATATTAATCAAAACAAGTCTTGCAAAATAAATTTTCCAATCACAAATCCAGTTCACAGAAACCGATTTCGATGCCGTTGTTTGGATGCCGACTTGAAGCCGTTGAAGGGATTGCCCAAAATGTCAGTGAGGAAGAGTCAATCTTCTTAAAGCGACATTGCGCATTGAGATGGAGGAGACTATCTAGGAGGCAGGAACGACATGCAACAGCGATAGGATGGGAATAAAGGGGATTTGTTTAGTAGAAGACGATGATGAGAATGAGGGAAAGGGCGTACAAGTAAATGAGAACATTTTGAAATTCCAAATTCATCAGATACACTGATTTGTCCTTTTCAATTTCAAGAGTACTTTATTGGGATTTTCCCAAAACAGAATAAATATAAATTGATATTTCACTCAAGCTTCAACTCAAAAGTAAGCATTCCAATTCTTCTTTTTGGACCTTGTTTGAATCATCAGCTTCGATTTTATCGATAAAAAGTGCTTGATATTTGATCAGATAATAAAGATTAAGTAATGGTGATTACCATTGTGAATATGTTTGGTATATGTATTAGTATTTCTGAGATAATAAAATTTATCTAATTAAACAAATATAAAAATAATAAGACAAAAACACTACAAACAAAAAGGAAATCCCCTTAATTGATCCCCCCCTAACTGAATATGCCATGCTCTTTATGTCTATTATTTAAAGAGATAATATCTCTTTTTGTTACATAAACAAGTGGTGAGATTTTCAAATTAAGAAGATCAAAATTCAACTCACCATATTAGAGTATGGATCTGAATTCTATTGTTAATGTGAGAACCTTATTAACAAATAATTAATACGTATCTTTGTGAGCAATCTTAGCCACTAAAAAATGAAGTTGGACTATTTTTCACAAAATTATTATGTATAGTCTCAAAAATGGATAAATATAGACAATGGACTCAATTACAAGCGTTGTATGAAAGGAAAAGAGCTATGTATCTATGTACCCTGCTTTTGTTTGTAGAGAGAAACTGGAAAGCAAACAAATGGAATACAAAAGGAAAGTGAAAATTAATGCATACGGTTCTATCTTCCTAACACCATTGTAACTGTAAGTTCATTCAAAGAAACATCCAGACCTTAATTGTAAAAATCCCTTTCTTCAGATCCTCTTCCCATGGAAGTAAGCAAAGGTTGTCTTGGCAAAGGAAGATTGGTTGCTTCACTTTCTAGCATTAATGCCACAGAAGACATGGTTGGTCGATTAGCTGCTGAATCTTTGCACACTCAACATCCCTATGTGTATGCATCTCAAAACCATGTTCTTCTGACTTGTATCGCGAATAGAAGAATCAACCTCCATTGCTTTGTTCTCATTCCAAAGATGCCAGGCCTGCACATATTCCATCAAATAACATATTCAACTTTCAGCTATGCAGTTGAAGATGACTCTCCTTGCACAAAAAGAATTTACTCATGGTGATAATGATATATCACATGTTGGTGAAAAGTTTGTAAATTGTTTTGAATAGTAGTCACTTATGTATCCTATGAGACTCAAGTCATTGGAATGATGAAAGCTAGTGTTACTACAACCACTTAGGATCTCGAGTAATAATACACCAAAACTACAGGCATCAGATTTAATTGAGAATAGACTTTCCCTTGCATACTCAGGGGATATATAACCATTGCAAGTGTATGGTTTTATATATAGAGGTTAGTCTAGTTCCAAGTAAGGATTTGAGTGAAAGGTTTAGTTTGAAGGAAAAATTAAAGCATGCTTATTATGTGTCAACTATTCTAGTAGCGTTCATTTCATTTTGGCCTCATCCAATTATCCTAGCTATCCCAAAGTCTGAAATTTTTGGGTTCATGCCCTGTTTTCGCCCAAAAGGATGTTGCTTGCTTTTAAATCTCGATGAATTATTCAAAATCTTGAATCTCGATGCAAATAAAGCAACCCTCTTGCAATCCCTTTGATGATTTCAAAGTGCTTATTCAAGCTAAGCTGTTGCTGCTTGATAGGATCTACACCAGAAAGTATTAAAAGCTTGTAAGAATAATCCATCATTAAACTGTAGTTAGTTTTTCATTTTCAATTCGCAATTGATGTAAAAATACCGAAAGAATATAAAAGATAGTTCATAATAGAGAGAAACGAACCAAATAAAAAGTGATCCAAGCTTTTGTTTGGCATATATTCATACACCAACAACTTCTCTTCTCCTTGAATGGAACATCCTTATAGTCTAACAAGGTTTCTATGTTGTAGTTTGGCAATCAACAACATCTCATTCTTAAACTCCTCTTGACCTTGTCCAGATCTTCTTGAAAGCCTCTTAACAGCAATTTGCTCGCCCCAGCGAAGCTTTATTAAAATGAATGAAGAAAAACTTCATCAGATTTTTCTCTCTCCCAAATTTACTTTCCTAAAAAAGGCAAGCTCACAAAAGCAAGTTTACCTTGTAGACAGGACCAAATCCTCCTTGCCCAAGCTTATTTTCCTCTGAGAAATTGTCTGTGGCTATTGCAATACAATCAAAATTGAATAATGGCAGTTCTGGTCCCCTTAGTACATGACCTTCCAAACTCAGTTCAGCTGATCCTGAAAATTCTGTAAAAACTTGTCTACTCTTGCTTCTTGTAATATCAAAAACAGGAATATGGCTTGTTTTACAGCATGAAGCTGCACAACTGCTGGCAGAAACAGAAAGAAAGACAGAAAAACATGCATAAACTGAAGAGTAAGAAAAGTGTGTGTGTGTGTGTGTAATTCCATCAGAAGGGGGGCAAATTTGGGAAATAAATTTTACCTTTTCTTCCCTTGAACCTCCACACCAACCAAAGAAAGATTCCGAGGCAGATTAACCCCAACACAACAGCAATTATAATGACAATCCTGATCTTCTTCTTCCCATCACCTGTATTTATGCAGAAACAGAATTCACATACAGCAATTACAACCTGACTATTAATGAAACTAGTAAGATATTGTCCGAGATTCTTAACAAAAAATTGATATAGCCCTTTTCACCAATTTCTGTTGACATAAAATTAAAAGAACAGAAATCAATGGATCCATTGGCTGTTTAGATGGTGAAATTTCTTCAAAATAATTTTACCAAACTAAGACAAAATTGAACATACACAATCTACAACAGAATTACCTAAGCTTTTCTTCTAGATTGAAAACATAGAAGAAGATTGACTGATATAAAGCATCAAGACTTTTTAAAACAAAAGTTTGATTGATGATAAGAAGAAATACCATAAGGGTATCTTAACCTTACCTAAATCAGAATGAGCAAGGCGAATATAGAGTGTATTTCCTCCTCCATCTTCAAAGTCCTTAATATCAAGTAACTCACCATGCCAAATCAGGCAGCTAATTCCATTAATAGAAGTATATGCAGTACAATTAGTATCCCGCAAGCAATAACCCTCGCAATCATTCTTGTCCTGAGGATCCACCAGGGTCGCGAAATCAGGCAACTTCCTGCATTGCAGCCTAAAGAAACCATCTTCTTCAACATCCATTTCTGTTGCAGCAACAGAACGAGCATTATTACTGTTACTATTCCTCTCAGACTTCAAAGGTGTCACCCTCTTACACCCACCAGACCGATTCCCTTTAGTCCACTCATCCACTTCCTTCGGCTCGAACCCTCTTATGCAAACACATTTCATTGGAGAAAGAAAGCTGCATTCTGCAAAACTCCCACACTTGTTATAAATCTCACAATTGTTATACGGCTCTTCATGTGTTCTGATCCACCTTTTCTCACCCTCGTTCCATTTGAATTGCCTCTCAAACCCATCCCAATCTATCTGAAACCTCACCTTCTCAGTGTTGCTCAATGGGGTATAAGCTAAATGCCTTTCTTCATTTCCATCAGTGTTGAGTCTGAGTCCATAGAGATAACTTCCCGTCATGTTTGAAACTCCTGTGAATATTCGTCCATCCCAATAACCACTTCTCCAGCTTGTTTTTTCCCCTTCCCAAATCACTATCTGGGTTGATGCTCGTGGATCGATTCCCATTGAGTAATTTCCTCGAGCAGGATCTGTGCTAGATCTCCATGACACAAAAGGTCGAATCTCACCCATTGAAGGATTCACTGGTATGGTCATACCTGGAAGAAACGTGTCGATTGGACGATCAAAGCTTTTCCATATGTCTTTTCCATCATCCGTTGTGGAAAGCACAAGATTTCCATCATCTCGAAGAACAGCTGCTGTGTTATTCTTGGTGTTCGATACGTTGCTCGACCACACTTTATTCTTATATCCATCGAAGATGACCAAATTTCCATCGTTTTCAATAGTTATAACCCCTACTCTTCCTTCGATGGGTTTGTCTCTGTTCGCAACCCATATGAATGCTGTTCCGGGAATTCTGTAGTACCAAATTCCAACGTATCTCAAGGAGCTGTTATTACCTAAACTGAAGAATCCAAGTTCAAAATTGAGTTCTTCTGATACTAAATTTTCACCGTCTGGTGCGTCTCTGATCAATTTGCCTGGGTTAATCGAACTCGCTGCATGTGAGAACAGAGTAAGAAGAGCATGAACAAGAAAGGGAATAGAAGAGGAAAAAGTCTACTTTTGTGAGCAAGAATCATGTCTCTGGCAGGTATTCTGGAAATGGGTATGACGAAACCAGAGTGATAATCAACAAAGAAGAAGAAGACGAAGAAGTATCAATGAAGTGTGGCGCTGAAAACGAGAGAGAGAGGCGGGGGCCCCGGGGGGGGGGGAAGCGAGAGAGAGAGAGGGGCGTGGTCCAGTTTAGGCGGTGAATCATAACTTTTTTTGGCCGAGAGTGAATCTTCTTAACACGGACACGCTTTTAGGTGCGAATTTTTGTCAATGACGCCATATGAGATTGAGGAGCAAGTTGAAATTCATAATCAACGTTCATAAAAAATTGTAAAATGTTAATAAGGTGTGGATGTTCAATAGAAATTAAGTTGTGGGATCCAGGGTAAACGAAATGTAACAACCGTATGTGGGACCCGCATAGTGTAACAACTGTATGTGTAACAACCGCATAGTGTAACAACCGTATGTGTAACAACCGCATAATGTAACAACCATACAATTTTCCATTCGTGGGACCCGCATGATGGTTATATATACATACACAATGAAATGAAATGTTACCTCTCTCACTCTCAATTCTTCTTCTTCTTCTCTCTCTTCTTTGTGCATTTTCTCTCTTTCTCTCTCTACTTGCTCTTTCTTCACTTCTTGCCTCTTGTTCTCTTATCTCTTTTCTCAATTTATAACACGTTATCAGTATGATACTTCTTACAAAAGGTATACTCATATAAGATCTTATCAATTTCATCTATTTTGTCTTATTGTATTTCTTCTTGATCAATCTGGGATAATCTGATGAGCCATTATATGGAATTAGTTTATTCTTTCACCGGTTGTTTTAAACACCGGGTTCCATGGCTAGGATTGG